>CAMRHE010001157.1:0-196567 GCA_947044405.1 Leptodactylus fallax
ATCTAATAATGCTCCACAGTGACCCCCAGACATCTAATAATGCTCCACAGTGACCCCAGACATCTAATAATGCTCCACAGTGACCCCCAGACACCTAATAATGCTCAAAGTGACCCCCAGACATCTAATAATGCTCCACAGTGAGCCCATACACCTCATAATGCTCCACAGTGACCCCCAGACACCTAATAATGCTCCACAGTGTCTCCAGACACCTCATAATGCTCCACAGTGACCCCCAGACATCTAATAATGCTCCACAGTGACCCCCAGACACCTAATAATGCTCCACAGTGACCCCCAGACACCTCATAATGCTCCACAGTGACCCCCAGATACCTAATAATGCTCCACAGTGACCCCCAGACATCTAATAATGCTCAACAGTGACCCCCAGACATCTAATAATGCTCCACAGTGACCCCCAGACACCTCATAATGCTCCACAGTGACCCCCAGATACCTAATAATGCTCCACAGTGACCTCCAGACATCTAATAATGCTCCACAGTGACCCCCAGACACCTAATAGTGCTCAACAGTGACCCCCAGACATCTAATAATGCTCCACAGTGACCCCCAGACACCTCATAATGCTCTACAGTGACCCCCAGACACCTAATAATGCTCCACAGTGTCCCCAGACACCTAATAATGCTCCACAGTGACCCCCAGACACCTCATAATGCTCCACAGTGACCCCCAGATACCTAATAATGCTCCACAGTGACCTCCAGACATCTAATAATGCTCCACAGTGACCCCCAGACACCTCATAATGCTCCACAGTGACCCCCAGACACCTCATAATGCTCCACAGTGACCCCCAGACATCTAATAATGCTCCACAGTGACCCCCAGATACCTAATAATGCTCCACAGTGACCTCCAGACATCTAATAATGCTCCACAGTGACCCTCAGACACCTAATAATGCTCAAAAGTGACCCCCAGACATCTAATAATGCTCCACAGTGACCCACAGACACCTCATAATGCTCCACAGTGACCCCCAGACACCTAATAATGCTCCAGAGTGACCCCCAGACACCTAATAATGCTCAACAGTGACCCCCAGACATCTAATAATGCTCCACAGTGACCCCCAGACATCTAATAATGCTCCACAGTGACCCCCAGACACCTAATAATGCTCCACAGTGACCCCCAGACATCTAATAATGCTCCACAGTGACCCCCAGACACCTAATAATGCTCCAGAGTGACCCCCAGACATCTAATAATGCTCCACAGTGACCCCCAGACACCTAATAATGCTCAACAGTGACCCCCAGACATCTAATAATGCTATACAGTGACCCCCAGACACCTCATAATCCTCCACAGTGACCCCCAAATACCTCATAATGCTCCACAGTGACCCTCAGACACCTCATAATGCTCCACAGTGACCCCCAGACACCTAATATTGTTCCAAAGTGTCTCCAGACACCTAATAATGGTCCACAGTGACCCCCAGACATCTAATAATGCTCCACAGTGACCCCCAGACACCTAATAATGCTCCACAGTGACCCCCAGATGACTCATAATGCTCCACAGTGACCCCGAGACACCTAATAATGCTCCACAGTGACCCCCAGACATCTAATAATGCTCCACAGTGACCCCGAGACACCTAATAATGCTCCACAGTGACCCCAGGAACCTAATAATGCTCCACAGTGACCCCCAGAAACCTCATAATGCTCCACAGTGACCCCCAGATACCTAATAATGCTCCACAGTGACCTCCAGACATCTAATAATGCTCCACAGTGACCCCCAGACACCTCATAATGCTCCACAGTGACCCCCAACACCTAATAATGCTCCACAGTGACCCCCAGACATCTAATAATGCTCCACAGTGACCCCCAGACATCTAATAATGCTCAACAGTGACCCCCAGACATCTAATAATGCTCCACAGTGACCCCCAGACACCTCATAATGCTCCACAGTGACCCCCAGACACCTCATAATGCTCCACAGTGACCCCCAGATACCTAATAATGCTCCACAGTGACCTCCAGACATCTAATAATGCTCCACAGTGACCCCCAGACACCTAATAATGCTCAACAGTGACCCCCAGACATCTAATAATGCTCCACAGTGACCCCCAGACACCTCATAATGCTCCACAATGACCCCCAGACACCACATAATGCTCCACAGTGACCCCCAGACACCTAATAATGCTCCAGAGTGACCCCCAGACACCTAATAATGCTCCACAGTGACCCCCAGACACCTAATAATGCTCCACAGTGACCCCCAGACACCTAATAATGCTCAACAGTGACCCCCAGACATCTAATAATGCTCCACAGTGACCCCCAGACACCTAATAATGCTCAACAGTGACCCCCAGACATCTAATAATGCTCCACAGTGACCCCCAGACACCTCATAATCTCCACAGTGACCCCCAAACACCTCATAATGCTCCACAGTGACCCCCAGACACCTAATATTGTTCCAAAGTGTCTCCAGACACCTAATAATGGTCCACAGTGACCCCCAGACATCTAATAATGCTCCACAGTGACCCCCAGACATCTAATAATGCTCCACAGTGACCCCCAGACACCTAATAATGTTCAACAGTGACCCCCAGACATCTAATAATGCTCCACAGTGACCCCCAGACATCTAATAATGCTATACAGTGACCCCCAGACACCTCATAATGCTCCACAGTGACCCCCAGACACCTCATAATGCTCCACAGTGACCCCCAGACACCTAATATTGTTCCACAGTGTCTCCAGACACCTAATAATGCTCCAGAGTGACCCCCAGACATCTAATAATGCTCCACAGTGACTCCCAGGCACCTAATAATGCTCCACAGTGACCCCCAGACACCTAATAATGCTCCACAGTGACCCCCAGACATCTAATAATGCTCCATAGTGACCCCCAGACACCTCATAATGCTCCACAGTGACCCCCAGACACCTAATAATGCTCCACAGTGACCTCCAGACATCTAATAATGCTCCACAGTGACCCCCAGACACCTAATAATGCTCCGCAGTGACCCCCAGACACCTAATAATGCTCCACAGTGACCCCCAGACATCTAATAATGCTCCACAGTGACCCCCAGACACCTAATAATGTTCAACAGTGACCCCCAGACACCTAATAATGCTCCACAGTGACCCCCAGACATCTAATAATGCTCCACAGTGACCCCCAGACACCTCATAATGCTCCACAGTGACCCCCAGACACCTAATAATGCTCCACAGTGCCTCCAGACACCTAATAATGCTCCAGAGTGACCCCCAGACATCTAATAATGTTCCAGAGTGACCCCCAGACATCTAATAATGCTCCACAGTGACCCCCAGACATCTAATAATGCTCCACAGTGATCCCCAGACACCTCATAATGCTCCACAGTGACCCCCAGATACCACATAATGCTCCACAGTGACCCCCATACACCTAATAATGCTCCAGAGTGACCCCCAGACACCTAATAATGCTCAACAGTGACCCCCAGACATCTAATAATGCTCCACAGTGACCCCCAGACATCTAATAATGCTCCACAGTGACCCCCAGACACCTAATAATGCTCAACAGTGACCCCCAGACATCTAATAATGCTCCACAGTGACCCCCAGACACCTAATAATGCTCAACAGTGACCCCCAGACATCTAATAATGCTATACAGTGACCCCCAGACACCTCATAGTCCTCCACAGTGACCCCCAAACACCTCATAATGCTCCACAGTGACCCTCAGACACCTCATAATGCTCCACAGTGACCCCCAGACACCTAATATTGTTCCAAAGTGTCTCCAGACACCTAATAATGGTCCACAGTGACCCCCAGACATCTAATAATGCTCCACAGTGACCCCCAGACATCTAATAATGCTCCACAGTGACCCCCAGACACCTAATAATGCTCAACAGTGACCCCCAGACATCTAATAATGCTCCATAGTGACCCCCAGACACCTCATAATGCTCCACAGTGACCCCCAGACACCTCATAATGCTCCACAGTGACCCCCAGACACCTAATATTGTTCCACAGTGTCTCCAGACACCTAATAATGGTCCACAGTGACCCCCAGACATCTAATAATGCTCCACAGTGACTCCCAGGCACCTAATAATGCTCCACAGTGACCCCCAGACACCTAATAATGCTCCACAGTGACCCCCAGACATCTAATAATGCTCCATAGTGACCCCCAGACACCTCATAATGCTCCATAGTGACCCCCAGACACCTAATAATGCTCCACAGTGACCCCCAGACACCTCATAATGCTCCACAGTGACCCCCAGACACCTAATAATGCTCCACAGTGACCTCCAGACATCTAATAATGCTCCACAGTGACCCCCAGACACCTAATAATGCTCCACAGTGACCCCCAGACACCTAATAATGCTCCACAGTGACCCCCAGACACCTAATAATGCTCCACAGTGACCCCCAGACATCTAATAATGCTCCATAGTGACCCCCAGACACCTCATAATGCTCCATAGTGACCCCCAGACACCTCATAATGCTCCACAGTGACCCCCAGACACTTAATAATGCTCCACAGTGACCTCCAGACATCTAATAATGCTCCACAGTGACCCCCAGACACCTAATAATGCTCCACAGTGACCCCCAGACACCTAATAATGCTCCACAGTGACCCCCAGACATCTAATAATGCTCCACAGTGACCCCCAGACACCTAATAATGCTCCACAGTGACCCCCAGACATCTAATAATGCTCCAGAGTGACCCCCAGACATCTAATAATGCTCCACAGTGACCCCCAGACACCTAATAATGCTCCACAGTGCCTCCAGACACCTAATAATGCTCCACAGTGACCCCCAGACACCTCATAATGCTCCACAGTGACCCCCAGACACCTAATAATGCTCCAGAGTGACCCCCAGACATCTAATAATGCTCCACAGTGACCCCCAGACACCTAATAATGCTCAACAGTGACCCCCATACATCTAATAATGCTATTACAGTGACCCCCAGACACCTAATAATGCTCCACAGTGACCCCCAGACACCTAATAATGCTCAACAGTGACCCCCAGACATCTAATAATGCTCCACAGTGACCCCCAGACATCTAATAATGCTATACAGTGACCCCCAGACACCTCATAATGCTCCACAGTGACCCCCAGACACCTCATAATGCTCCACAGTGACCCCCAGACACCTAATATTGTTCCACAGTGTCTCCAGACACCTAATAATGGTCCACAGTGACCCCCAGACATCTAATAATGCTCCACAGTGACCCCTAGACATCTAATAATGCTCCACAGTGACTCCCAGGCACCTAATAATGCTCCACAGTGACCCCCAGACACCTAATAATGCTCCACAGCGACCCCCAGACATCTAATAATGCTCCATAGTGACCCCCAGACACCTCATAATGCTCCATAGTGACCCCCAGACACCTAATAATGCTCCACAGTGACCCCCAGACACCTCATAATGCTCCACAGTGACCCCCAGACACCTAATAATGCTCCACAGTGACCTCCAGACATCTAATAATGCTCCACAGTGACCCCCAGACACCTAATAATGCTCCACAGTGACCCCCAGACACCTAATAATGCTCCACAGTGACCCCCAGACACCTAATAATGCTCCACAGTGACCCCCAGACATCTAATAATGCTCCACAGGGACCCCCAGACACCTAATAATGTTCAACAGTGACCCCCAGACATCTAATAATGCTCCACAGTGACCCCCAGACATCTAATAATGCTCCACAGTGACCCCCAGACACCTCATAATGCTCCACAGTGACCCCCAGACACCTAATAATGCTCCACAGTGTCTCCAGACACCTAATAATGCTCCAGAGTGACCCCCAGACATCTAATAATGCTCCAGAGTGACCCCCAGACATCTAATAATGCTCCACAGTGACCCCCAGACACCTAATAATGCTCCACAGTGTCTCCAGACACCTAATAATGCTCCACAGTGACCCCCAGACACCTCATAATGCTCCACAGTGACCCCCAGACACCTAATAATGCTCCTGAGTGACCCCCAGACATCTAATAATGCTCCACAGTGACCCCCAGACACCTAATAATGCTCAACAGTGACCCCCATACATCTAATAATGCTATACAGTGACCCCCAGACACCTCATAATGCTCCACAGTGACCCCCAAACACCTCATAATGCTCCACAGTGACCCCCAGACACCTCATAATGCTCCACAGTGACCCCCAGACACCTAATAATGCTCCACAGTGACCCCCAGACATCTAATAATGCTCCACAGTGACCCCCAGACACCTAATAATGCTCAACAGTGACCCCCAGACATCTAATAATGCTCCACAGTGACCCCCAGACATCTAATAATGCTATACAGTGACCCCCAAACACCTCATAATGCTCCACAGTGACCCCCAGACACCTCATAATGCTCCACAGTGACCCCCAGACACCTAATATTGTTCCACAGTGCCTCCAGACACCTTATAATGGTCCACAGTGACCCCCAGACATCTAATAATGCTCCACAGTGACCCCCAGACATCTAATAATGCTCCACAGTGACTCCCAGGCACCTAATAATGCTCCACAGTGACCCCCAGACACCTAATAATGCTCCACAGTGACCCCCAGACATCTAATAATGCTCCATAGTGACCCCCAGACACCTCATAATGCTCCATAGTGACCCCCAGACACCTAATAATGCTCCACAGTGACCCCCAGACACCTCATAATGCTCCACAGTGACCCCCAGACACCTAATAATGCTCCACAGTGACCCCCAGACATCTAATAATGCTCCACAGTGACCCCCAGACACCTAATAATGCTCCACAGTGACCCCCAGACACCTAATAATGCTCCACAGTGACCCCCAGACATCTAATAATGCTCCACAGTGACCCCCAGACACCTAATAATGTTCAACAGTGACCCCCAGACATCTAATAATGCTCCACAGTGACCCCCAGACATCTAATAATGCTCCACAGTGACCCCCAGACACCACATAATGCTCCACAGTGACCCCCAGACACCTAATAATGCTCCACAGTGTCTCCAGACACCTAATAATGCTCCAGAGTGACCCCCAGACATCTAATAATGTTCCAGAGTGACCCCCAGACATCTAATAATGCTCCACAGTGACCCCCAGACACCTAATAATGCTCCAGAGTGACCCCCAGACATCTAATAATGCTCCACAGTGACCCCCAGACACCTAATAATGCTCCACAGTGCCTCCAGACACCTAATAATGCTCCAGAGTGACCCCCAGACATCTAATAATGTTCCAGAGTGACCCCCAGACATCTAATAATGCTCCACAGTGACCCCCAGACACCTAATAATGCTCCACAGTGTCTCCAGACACCTAATAATGCTCCACAGTGACCCCCAGACACCTCATAATGCTCCACAGTGACCCCCAGACACCTAATAATGCTCCTGAGTGACCCCCAGACATCTAATAATGCTCCACAGTGACCCCCAGACATCTAATAATGCTCCACAGTGACCTCCAGATACAGTCTGCCCTATATGTCTCCCCCTCTGCTGAGTCTATATGGTACATCAGTGCTATCTGACACCCTCCCGCCTGCACATGTGGCATATTGGTGTGGCCACAACACGCTAGAATCTTTCTAGGCTAGGAAAACCATAGTGTTAGGGTGGATGGCCGCTCACCCCTCAGCCCCTCAGCCACCCTCCTTGTCACGTGGAGAAGATTGGTGAATTCTATTCTCCATTACAACCACATCGTGTATAAAGGCAGAGACTGCCCCCAAAAATTTCTAGAGGTTTGGTGCCCATGGTGCAACTCAATGTTGACCCAATACACTGACCCCACCTAATGCTAACTGAGCAGAGCTTAAGCTCGAGTGTCCACAATGTGTACTGTCACCGGCTCTGTATACTGCCTATATCTCCTGAACACCATTGATGTCCTACTACATTATATTCCACATCTGTGCCCTCTCGTCATTTGGACTCACCACTGGGGTATATCTGGGGCCTGGACTTGTGTCTGCGGTGACTGAATCTGTTAATGTTTCCTTTCTGCGGTATTTCTCGTGTCTTCCTGAAAAGAGTAAATGATATCTCACTGTGTGATGATACCCTGTGTATTATTTGTACCCTATGTGATAAAACCAAGGAATAAGAAGGGCAAGAAGGACGGCTGAGAGGGATAAGAAGGAGGGATGAAAGGAGCAAGAAGGACGGGTGAGAGGGGCAAGAAGTATGGGTGAGAGGAGCAAGAAGGATGGGTGAGAGGGGGCAAGAAGGACGGCTGAGAGGGGCAAGAAGGACTGGTGACAGGGGCAAGAAGGACGGGTGAGAGGGGGATTGTATATCGCTCAATCTCCACAATAGCAGAGGTCAGTCAGGCCAGCCAGGTTAGTCGTCATTGTTGGGTTGCTGTCGATATTTCTTAATATCAATGTTATCTTAGTCATACTCATTGGATGTACAATAATCATGTCATTGCACCTTGTCCACAAAGTCCTGTACACACTACAGACACCATTGTCCCTCTCTCTTCCAGGGCCAGCTCATCTGACATCCCATTGGGCCATCCGGAGTGTGGACGGCTGTTGCTTCTCTTTCCAGTATGGGTAATATTATTTGCTTATTATTGTACATGGACATGATGCTGTGTCATTGTATTTTATTAGCTGTAATAGGGCACTTTATACACATGTGACATTCTCGGGGTCATTCCTCGCCCGGTGGTGATCTTTTTTGTCTGACTACATCTGGATTGGTCCAGTTTACTGATATTTTGCTTTGTGTCTTCTCATAGTTCTCTGTAACTACAGTATAATATATTTGCCGCTGTGCCATTCTGCCAACATTCGCTCAAAGCACCAACCTCTCCCCCCAAACCCCCAACCTTCCCCCTTCCTTACCCAAACCACCTCCCCCTAAACTAAAAACATCAACCTCTTTCTTCAAAGCTAAACCACCACCCTCTCCATCCAGACTGAAACAACCAGCCCACCCCCTTCAAATTGAAATCCCCAACCCACTCCGAACCATCACCTTCTTCACAAACCACCAACCCCCCATCAAATTCCCTCCATTCCTAAACCATACCCATCCTCAAAACCAGCCACCCTTAAGGCCCAAGTTCCTCCCTCGCCTTCTTTCTTCTCACGTGCTTCTTTTTGCTCACCCCTCTCATCCTTTCCTTCTATATGTATAAGAACTTCCTAGACACTTCACTTCCTTTTGTAGCCACTCCTGACTTTGGCCCAAAAAACCGCAGCAAAATCTGTAACAAAAAAAGTTGCACGGTCCAGATTGCAACCCATTGATTTCACCCATTGATTGGTTAACAGTAACCCGCATGGATCAGTTTGTGCCATTTCTGTCTGATTTCCACTTTTTTGTGTGGAGCGAAAAGTAGAACTTGCAGGTCTTTGTCTCCGTACTAAACATAAGGATTCCAGACGGACAGCAACCGATCTGTTTTTTTTTTTTTTTATATTGAGGTCTATGGAAAGCGGATTACAAGCGGATAGCAATCAGTTTGTGTCTGTTTTGCAATCCGTTTTCCCTCTGCACATGCTCAGAATGAAGACACAAACGCATTACAGACGTCACTTTTTTTGAACGGACACCCTCCTCTGCTACGTCCTATCTGTCTGTCTGCTATTAATGTAATGCCTCTCACCTTGGAACATTCCTGTACATGTTGTATTTGTATTTGTATCTGCTTATCTTATCTTATCTTTGCTGCTGTAACACACTGAATTTCCCCATTGTGGGACTATTAAAGGACTATTATTATTATTATTATTATTATTATTATTATTATTGTTATTATTGACTAATCCGTCTAAAAAAACGGATTGGGGCATCCGCTGTGGAACCGTTTGGAATCCTTTTTGTACCAAACTGTTTTTCTCTTAAACCGGTTTGCAAGCGGACGGATCCAGACGCAGGTGTGAACCAGCCTTAAGCAGCTTTCTCTGTCTCTTCCTCATTTGTAGATTTTTTTTCTTACATTCTTTGAATAAACATTTTATTATATTTTAGTTTTATTTTTCCTTCTTATGTTTTTAATGTAACACAAACACTGACATTGTAGAGATATCCCCGGCACCCGGGCACGTAATGGCAAAGCTGAATTCAGGGCGCGGTGACCAGGATAAGGCAGGATAGAGACATATAGGCCATATAGACACTATATACACACACACTATATACACACAGATGAGGCTGCACTCCATCATTCCTGGAGACCGGAATATTCTATGGAAACATTTCTGCCCATTAGGTCTAATTTACTGCAGCTGCCATAAAGCAAACACTGTGGTGCACTGTATATACAGACAAGAAGTGTCTCGAATATGGCCGCCTTATCCCCCGGATAAAAACTACAGCATAGTACAGAGTCTGCGATCCCTCCAATATTAGCAGATCCACGACCAAGGGGGAGGGGAGAACCTGAATTTGGCACAGACAGGGTTGATGGAGGTTCCTGCACCACCGGGGCTGATTATTACAGTATATTAGGATTGTGATCTACACCAGATGGGATCAGAGCCAGAGAGACGCAGCACAACATTTCAGAGACGCAGCACAACACCTGAGAGACGCAGCACAACACCTGAGAGACGCAGCACAAAACCTGAGAGACGCAGCGCAACACCTGAGAGACGCAGCACAACACCTCAGATGCAGCGCAACACCTGAGAGACGCAGCACAACACCTGAGAGATGCAGCACAACACCTGAGAGACGCAGCACAACACCTGAGAGACGCAACACAACACCTGAGAGACGCAGCACAACACCTGAGAGACGCAGCACAACACCTGAGAGACGCAGCACAACACCTGAGAGATGCAGCACAACACTTGACAGACGCAGCACAACACCTCATAGACGCAGCGCAACACCTCATAGACGCAGCGCAACACCTGAGAGACGCAGCGCAACACCCCATAGACGCAACGCAACACCTGAGAGACGCAGCACAACACCTGAGAGACGCAGCACAACACCTGAGAGACGCAGCACAACACTGAGAAATGCAGCACAACACCTGAGAGACGCAGCGCAACACCTGAGAGACGCAGCGCAACACCTGAGAGACGCAGCACAACACCTGAGAGACGCAGCACAACACCTGAGAGACGCAGCACAACACCTGAGAGACGCAGCCACACCCAGAGCAGCGACACCTGAGAGATGCAACACAACACCTGAGAGACACAGCACAACACCTGAGAGACGCAGCACAACACCTGAGAGACGCAGCACAACACCTGAGAGATGCAGCACAACACCTCATAGACGCAGCGCAACACCTCATAGACGCAACGTAACACCTGAGAGACGCAGCGCAACACCTGAGAGATGCAGCACAACACCTGAGAGACACAGCACAACACCTGAGAGACGCAGCACAACACCTGAGAGACGCAGCGCAACACCTGAGAGACGCAGCACAACACCTCATAGACGCAACGCAACACCTGAGAGACGCAGCACAACACCTGAGAGGCGCAGCACAACACCTCAGATGCAGCACAACACCTGAGAGACGCAGCACAACACCTCATAGACGCAACGCAACACCTGAGAGACGCAGCACAACACCTGAGAGACGCAGCACAACACCTCAGATGCAGCGCAACACCTGAGAGACGCAGCACAACACCTGAGAGACGCAGCGCAACACCTGAGAGACGCAGCACAACACCTGAGAGATGCAGCACAACACCTGACAGACGCAGCACAACACCTGAGAGACGCAGCACAACACCTGAGAGACGCAGCACAACACCTGAGAGATGCAGCACAACACCTGACAGACGCAGCACAACACCTCATAGACGCAGCACAACACCTGAGAGCCGCAGCGCAACACCTGAGAGACGCAGAGCAACACCTGAGAGACACAGCGCAACACCTGAGAGACGCAGCACAACACCTGAGAGATGCAGCACAACACCTGACAGATGCAGCACAACACCTGACAGACGTAGCGCAATACCTGAGAGACGCAGCACAACACCTGAGAGACGTAGCACAACACCTGACAGACGCAGCACAACACCTGAGAGATGCAGCACAACACCTCATAGACGCAGCACAACACCTGACAGACGCAGCACAACACCTGACAGACGTAGCGCAACACCTGAGAGACGCAGCACAACACCTGAGAGACGCAGCGCAACACCTGAGAGACGCAGCACAACACCTGAGAGACGCAGCACAACACCTGAGAGACACAGCACACCTGACAGACGCAGCACAACACCTGAGAGACGCAGCGCAACACCTGAGAGACGCAGCGCAACACCTGAGAGACGCAGCACAACACCTGAGAGATGCAGCACACCTGACAGACGCAGCACAACACCTGAGAGATGCAGCACAACACCTGAGAGACACAGCACAACACCTCAGATGCAGCGCAACACCTGAGAGAAGCAGCGCAACACCTGGGAGACGCAGCACAACACCTGAGAGACGCAGCACAACACCTGACAGACGCAGCACAACACCTGAGAGACGCAGCGCAACACCTGAGAGACGCAGCACAACACCTGAGAGATGCAGCACAACACCTGAGAGATGCAGCACAACACCTGACAAACACAGCACAACACCTGAGAGACGCAGCGCAACACCTGAGAGATGCAGCGCTACACCTGAGAGACGCAGCACAACACCTGAGAGACGCAGCGCAACACCTGAGAGACGCAGCACAACACCTGAGAGACGCAGCACAACACCTGAGAGACACAGCACACCTGACAGACGCAGCACAACACCTGAGAGACGCAGCGCAACACCTGAGAGACGCAGCGCAACACCTGAGAGACGCAGCACAACACCTGAGAGATGCAGCACACCTGACAGACGCAGCACAACACCTGAGAGATGCAGCACAACACCTGAGAGACACAGCACAACACCTCAGATGCAGCGCAACACCTGAGAGACGCAGCGCAACACCTGGGAGACGCAGCACAACACCTGAGAGACGCAGCACAACACCTGACAGACGCAGCACAACACCTGAGAGACGCAGCGCAACACCTGAGAGACGCAGCACAACACCTGAGAGATGCAGCACAACACCTGAGAGATGCAGCACAACACCTGACAAACACAGCACAACACCTGAGAGACGCAGCGCAACACCTGAGAGATGCAGCGCTACACCTGAGAGACGCAGCACAACACCTGAGAGACGCAGCACAACACCTGAGACATAGCACATCTCAGAGACACAGCACATCTCAGAGACGCAGCACAACACCTCATAGATGCAGCACAACACCTCAGAGACACAGCACAACATCTCAGAGACGCAGCACAACACCTCATAGATGCGGCACAACACCTCAGAGACACAGCACAACATCTCAGAGACGCAGCACATCTCAGAGACACAGCACAACACCTCATAGACGCAGCGCAGCACCTGAGAGACGCAGCGCAACACCTGAGAGATGCAGCATAACACCTCATAGACGCAGCCGGCCCATCAGCGCACTCTGGCATAGCGGTGCGGGTTTTCTTCCCGATAACAGTTGTTCTTGTTTTTTACCCCTTTGATGGGCCGATCATGGTGCGGTTTTATTCTAAACATCTTTACATCATTCACTCAGCTAATTACTTACCGGGGAATTCATTCACTTCTGGAGATCGGCGTCTGATGGTGAATGGCGCACGAATTGTTAATGTTTGATGGGGATGGCGAAAGTACTCATCATTGATGTGCAGCAAAATATGCTCAAGAAATCCCAAGTGAGGAAGAAAAAAAGTACATAAGTATATGATCCCGGGCCCTAAAGAGCCGCCGCGTTCCGTCATATTAATCCGCTCTGGGACAACCCTTGTGGGGTGGATTTACTAATACTGAGTAAACTTACACTAGGTTCACACTAACATCTGGTTCTCCAGCGTTCAGGTCCACATGAGGAGCCAAAAGATGGATAGCCTGTCCGCATAGAGCGATTACTCGCAGACACCCCATAGACTATAACGGGGTCCACCAAGTGTGTGTTGGGTTCCCGCCGGTTTTATACTGAAACTGACAGAGATTAAAGTCCTCCTTTAAGGACTTTTTTCTCCAAAGTTTTTAGGCAGAATCCTATGGAGATTCCAACGAGATGTGAAAATAGCCTTAGACTAGACAGTTATATACTGCACCAGATTTATCACAGTCGCTGATCCATTGTACACATTACTAATCCTGTGTAATATTAGACAGTGTAACCTTAGACTAGACAGCCTTATACTACACCAGATTTATCACAGTGACTGATACTGGATGATACATTGTACACATTACTAATCCTGTGTAATATTAGACAGTGTAACCTTAGACTAGACAGTTTTATACTGTACAGATTTATCACAGTGACTGATACTGGATGTGCATTGTACAGATTACTAATCCTGTGTAATATTAGACAGTGTAACCTTAGACTAGACAGCCTTATACTACACCAGATTTATCACAGTGACTGATACTGGATGATACATTGTACACATTACTAATCCTGTGTAATATTAGACAGTGTAACCTTAGACTAGACAGTTTTATACTGCACCAGATTTATCACAGTGACTGATACTGGATGTGCATTGTACAGATTACTAATCCTGTGTGATATTAGAGAGTGTAACCTTAGATTAGAAGCTTTTTATTTTTCCAGATTTATTACAGTGGTTGTTGTGGTTTTATTTTTTTTTTTTATTTTATACTGGATGATACATTGTACACATTACTAATCCTGTGTAATATTAGACAGTGTAACCTCAGACTAGACAGTCTTATACTGTACAGATTTATCACAGTGACTGATACTGGATGTGCATTGTACAGATTACTAATCCTGTGTAATATTAGACAGTGTAACCATACATTAGACAGTCTTATACTGTACAGATTTATCACAGTGACTGATACTGGATGATACATTGTACACATTACTAATCCTGTGTAATATTAGACAGTGTAACCTTAGACTAGACAGTTTTATACTGTACAGATTTATCACAGTGACTGATACTGGATGTGCATTGTACAGATTACTAATCCTGTGTAACCCCCCCCTATTAGACATTGTAACCTTACACTAGACAGTCTTATACTGTACAGATTTATCACAGTGACTGATACTGGATGTGCATTGTACACATTACTAATCCTGTGTAATATTAGACAGGTGTAACCTTAGACTAGACAGTCTTATACTGTACAGATTTATCACAGTGACTGATACTGGATGATACATTGTACACATTACTAATCCTGTGTAATATTAGACAGTGTAACCTTAGACTAGACAGTCTTATACTGTACAGATTTATCACAGTGACTGATACTGGATGATACATTGTACAGATTACTAATCCTGTGTAATATTAGACAGTGTAACCTTAGACTAGACAGTCTTATACTGTACAGATTTATCACAGTGACTGATACTGGATGATACATTGTACACATTACTAATCCTGTGTAATATTAGACAGTGTAACCTTAGACTAGACAGTCTTATACTGTACAGATTTATCACAGTGACTGATACTGGATGATACATTGTACAGATTGCTAGTCCTGTGTAGTATTAGACAGTGTAACCTTAGACTAGACAGTTTTATACTGTACAGATTTATCACAGTGACTGACACTGGATGATACATTGTACAGATTACTAATCCTGTGTAATATTAGACAGTGTAACCTCAGAATAAACAGTTATATATCTGGTAAGGTAGAAAATGTGGCCCCTGGAAAAAGTGTCACCCCAAGATGTGCCAGCCGGGAAACTGCTGCCCCCCAGAAGTCCAGTAGTTGAAACAATGGAATTGCAATGACCCAGTATATAAAAAATATCATATCCCGAGTCTATTACAAGTCGGGGTCCAACTTTATATGATAAAATCCAGTAAGTGAAAGGTGTGAAAATGCAAAATGTTGTACATTTTTTTTCCCAAATAGCCCTAGAATTCTGGGGTGCAGGGCTTGATAAGTTGATCCCTGTGTCTGTTCAGCGGATTTGCAGTACACAGGGCTGTGCAGCGGATCAGGATAATGAAGCTCTCCCTATTGGATTCACCATTTACTTTTACATTATTTGTGCCGTCGCCCCGTGGCAGGTACGTTATAGGTTGACTCGTTATCTGGGTATATTGACGCATTGCGACTTATTACGGATGAGACGTTCACCGGCCTGATGATGATGATGGGGCTTGTAGTTAAAAACAATACACACAAATAGCTTCTCTTTCATGTGGACGACAACAAAGCTGTGCAGGAGGATGGATATCTAGTATGTAATCCACTGCCGGGAAGTTCACAAGGATTATGATGTGGAGGAGCCGTCGGTCAGGCCTCCTCCTCCTGAGTTATTATCTGACTGGGCACCCTCCGTGCCGCGCTCGCTATGGGGGGGGGGGGGTGAGGACTGAAGCTCCATAATCCTGCATGATGTTTGTTTTTTGCTTATATGTGTCATCGGCTTGTGAATATTTACATGTTCGGTTTTTCTGGTAATAAACTGGATATTATGAGCAGGGAGGTAAATCTGAGGACCCCGCACAAGGAATGAGCAGGGAGGAACCCAAGGACCACCCCATTCCTGAGCCCACCCAAACACCCTACAGAGCCCCAGTACCCCCACCTATAGACCTTGTCCTAGGGGATGTTAACCTCTTCCTGCCTGCCGTGCACTTAGGTTCGGCGCCTGCAGGTAGTCAGTAATGTGTGGCTATAAGGCAAGAGAACCCCCCCATGAGGATGACTTAGGGGAATTCCCCGTTTCCCCTTCTTTTGTTTTTTGTTTTTTTTTTGCTCTAAATATGTGATATTTTTTCTACTAACACAAAAAAAAACCCCCAACAAAAACAATACCGCCACCCCCCCCCCCCGCCCCCCATCCACACCCAGAACCACCCCCACCCCCCCCCGTTAACACAAGAATAGTGAATTTATTGTCCTGAACTTATTAGACATGGCTGAATCAATGCAAACTGCAGGTGGCGCCTGGGAGGGCGATGTCCCGGGGGGGCGGGGGGGGGTGTGTCACCACCCGCCCGGCGGCCCCTCTGTGCGCCTCGCGGGGGGTGTATATGAAGTGGCGCGCCCCCCCCCCCCTCGGCCGTGGGTGTAGGTTAAGGTGGGGGTGAGTGGGGGAGATAGGGCGACGCAAAAAAAAAAAAAAAAAATTTTAGGTGTGGGGGGGGGGGGGGGGGGGGGCATGACTGTCACTAGTAAATACAGGCAGTGGTAGATTATAGTCTGCTGCTAAGGAGCAACTCACAGACCTGTAAATAACACTGACAACCACAATACTGGAAGATGAATCCTGGCTTTGGGCATTTTTGTGTTGTTTTTTTAACATGCTGGGGTTGAGACCACCGTTATGTGGGCCAAAAAAAGGTTAAAAAATTTGGGGGGGACAATTTGTAACACTGACATCTTGTAACCGGGCAGTATTGGGCACCCCCTCAGGACTTGGGCGCAGCTCACGCTTGCAGGCTTGCTCTATGTGATGTTCCTGGGACACTTTTTGTAATATTTTTGTAATTCTTCCACCAGTTGGATTGTGATGGGGGTCAGGGCACAATCTTGGCTCAATGTCGATTTCTTGTGTGTTTGGGATCATTTCCTCTTTATCGTCTCCTGTGTTTAGAATAATTCTACTGGAAACACAAGTAAGATCTGAGCCAAGGACACGAGGAAAGGAAGGTCGGGATCCAGTGACATCGAGCGCTCAGCCCTGTCTATTGGAAAGACATTACTTTACTTCCAAAAAGTACATCACTTACCGCTATCACTCCCCGGCCGGCTGGAGAGGCGCCATAAATTTCACAGCGCTGCTCATTCTCTTGTAAGGTGAATGTAATATAAAGCCGCCAGTGGTTACAGCAACCTGCCATAAACATCTACGTGTCAGCTGCTCCGATATCTATAGAGCCGGCCTATAAAACATTCAGTGAACCCAAAATCCTGTTTTCATCGCTTCAGGTTATCGCACAGTGTCAGATCTCTAATAGCCATTGGATACAAACCACAAGTACGCCCTAAAACAGAAAAAAAAAAAAATAGGGCCAAAGTTCTGCAATGATTAATTTCCTAATATATGAAGATAGACAGATCTGACATCAGTTTTCTAACGTAGAGCTCCAAATCTGCTGTATACCATAGGCACAGAGTTAAATACAAATATCCATGCAGGCAAATTATACATTCACCACTAGAGGGAGCTCACTACATACAGATTATACAGTCACCACTAGAGGGAGCTCACTACATACAGATTATACATCCACCACTAGGAGGAGCTCATACATACAGATTATACAGTCACCACTAGAGGGAGCTCACTACATACAGATTATACAGTCACCACTAGGAGGGAGCTCACTACATACAGATTATACAGTCACCACTAGAGGGAGCTCACTACATACAGATTATACAGTCACCACTAGAGGGAGCTCACTACATACAGATTATACAGTCACCACTAGGGGGAGCTCACTACATACAGATTATACAGTCACCACTAGGGGGAGCTCACTACATACAGATTATACAGCCACCACAGGGGGAAAAAAATAGGAGGAGCTCACTACATACAGATTATACAGCCACCACTAGAGGGAGCTCACTACATACAGATTATACAGTCACCACTAGAGGGAGCTCACTACATACAGATTATACAGTCACCACTAGAGGAGCTCACTACATACAAAACACACCGGCCATTATACAGTCACCACTAGGAGGAGCTCACTACATACAGATTATACAGTCACCACTAGGGGCCCGAGCTCACTACATACAGATTATACAGTCACCACTAGAGGGAGCTCACTACATACAGATTATACAGTCACCACTAGGGGGAGCTCACTACATACAGATTATACAGTCACCACTAGAGGGAGCTCACTACATACAGATTATACAGTCACCACTAGAGGGAGCTCACTACATACAGATTATACAGTCACCACTAAGGGGAGCTCACTACATACAGATTATACAGTCACCACTAGGAGGAGCTCACTACATACAGATTATACAGTCACCACTAGAGGGAGCTCACTACATACAGATTATACAGTCACCACTAGAGGGAGCTCACTACATACAGATTATACAGTCACCACTAGAGGGAGCTCACTACATACAGATTATACAGTCACCACTAGAGGGAGCTCACTACATACAGATTATACAGCCACCACTAGGAGGAACTCACTACATACAGACTATACAGTCACCACTAGGGGGAGCTCACTACATACAGATTATACAGTCACCACTAGGGGAGCTCACTACATACAGATTATACAGTCACCACTAGAGGGCGCTCACTACATACAGATTATACAGTCACCACTAGAGGGAGCTCACTACATACAGATTATACAGTCACCACTAGAGGGAGCTCACTACATACAGATTATACAGTCACCACTAGTGAGAGTTCACTACATACAGATTATACAGTCACCACTAGGGGGAGCTCACTACACTTTCATGGATAGGCGTGGTCGGCTGCGCTTGGATTACTGGTGACCGGTGGAGCAATTTCCATGATTAATTTTCATAAAGCTTCTGATTTAGTAACCTATAACAAGTCAGAGATCAGCTGCACATTGGAGTCTGTCCTGGCCTACTGCTCCAGCTTTATGCCCTCTTATTGATACTACTCGGTTATACTTTGTATCAGCTCATGGCCGTCATCTCCATGACACAAATGTTATTAGATTGACCATATATCATGTATTATATACTAGATCGTCTATACTATGTATACATTATTATTCTTGTTCTTATTATATACTGTCTAAACTCTCAATGTAGGTTCAGACCATAAGCACTGAGATGGGGGACCCCTTCAAGTGTTCACAAACTGATATTTATCTTTATTCTGTTTCATACATCAAATGACAATAGGAAAATGTGGAATCTATTTTAGTAAAGAAAATACTTCTTTCTCCATTTATTTTCCCCTCTGGCCTGAATTCACATATTAAAACTTTAGTCCAGTGTCTATACACAGCTTAGAGCTCTAGTCTATCGAAATCTATGGAGGAGAAAGACAGGGAGATACAATGAGGCGTAGATGCTGCATCTGCTGAGTGTTTTATCTCACCACAGACCTGGATTATCAGGTAAATCAATTTTAAGCTCTGCGGTGAAGTAAAGCACTCAGTAGATGCTGATCAGTGCTTTAGATACTGTGATTGCTGATTTAGGTACAGTGATCAGGGATTTAGCTACAGTGATCAGTGCATTAGATACAGTGATCAGGGCTTTAGATACAGTGATCAGTGCAGGGGCTGCCAGAGGGGAATAAGTGAAGAGACAAATAATTCTTTTTTAATATTGAAAAAATTGTAGGTGCTCCAGAAAGGTCTTTTCTGGGACTTTAATAGCAAGGACTTAGTTAGAGGGGTGAAGGGGTGAAAAGAAAAAAAAATACTCACCTGTCGCTGTTGCTCTGGAGTCTCCCAGCGCAGTCCCGTCCTGCTGCTGCGGGGTCTTGTTTTGGTAGGAGTCCCCAACGCACGTGACCACTGAAGGGGAATCAGCGGCCTCAACAGCCTAAGGAAAGGAACCGGGACATGACTCACAAATGCTACCTGTGACGCTGTGTTCTTTCCATAGGCCACTGATTGACCACAGTGGTCACATGCGTACCACCAAAACAAGACACTGGAGCATCAGGACCGGACCGCGGTGGGAAACAATGGAGCACCAAGGACAGGTGAGAAGTTCATGGAGGATCCGACTCCTGCTATTTCTGCTGATCAGCTGATTGAAAGGGCTGCAACATTCCAGAACAGACACAGCGCCGAACATAATGAAGTGGCTGGGAATGGAAGTGCAGCTCTCTCACATTCAATGGGTAAGTAGAGATGTGAGCTTATCTTAGGACCGACTTTTAGATGCGCCGGGTTTCACTAAGGGTTAAATTATCGTTGATTTGCAATGCTTGTGACAGGAATGATCTTATCAGATTGTGTCCACCATTTCACCAATCCATTGCTGATTGTTTTTCCGTTGTTCTGGTCTTGTGATCAGGGGTGAACCTCGACTCTCTGCTGCCTGAAACAACCTATAGAAAGGCGCCCCTCACTCCAAATACCCAATGGGCCCCACTAATGAAAATCCCCTTTACTGAGCCCACACAGATTATTTCCCCCTTTACTGGCCCTAATACAGTATATTGCCCCCTTCACTGACCTTCATACAGTATATTGCCCCCTTCACTGACTTTCATACAGTATATTGCCCCTTCACTGACCCTCATACAGTATATTGCCCCTTCACTGACCTTCATACAGTATATTGCCCCTTCATTGACCCTCATACAGTATATTGCCCCTTCACTGACCCTCATACAGTATATTGCCCCTTCACTGACCTTCATACAGTATATTGCTCCTTCATTGACCTTCACACAGTATATTGCCCCTTCACTGACCCTCATACAGTATATTGCCCCTTCATTGACCTTCATACAGTATATTGCCCCCTTCACTGACCCTCATACAGTATATTGCCCCTTCACCGACCTTCATACAGTATATTGTCCCCTTTACTGGTGATGACCTCCTGGCATAAACTAAGGGACAGCATTTTTTAATCGACCACTGCCTATTGGTTTATTCCAACTGATAGCGACTGATATTTTACTAACCAATTCCTGTCCCATCTGGCCTTGGCTTCTGCCTCCAGAGTGAGGACGCTGAAGACTGCTGCAGTGGCCTCTGGAGAAAACAGTAGAGGCTGGAATGGGGATTGGAGAGTAAAACATCGGCTGCGACCACTTGGAATAAACCAATAGGCAGTGGCCAATTAAAAAAATGCCGCCCCTCAGTTTATACCAGGAGGCTGTCACCTCAGGTCACCTCCTGGCACATGTGGCCCTACCTGGGACGGACCAGAAGACTAGATAGGACAGAGCTAATGTGGTTGTAGTGCAGGTCATCAGAGTCTGGCACTGCGTCTCCCTCCAAACCTCTTATTGTGCCCGTTATGGTGTCCGGACACATTTATAGGGGCATTGCCCTCCAGACCATCATCTCCAGTACTCAGCAAAAAACAAATTTTGTCCCATAACATATAGGAAGACAAATCAAGGGTGAATTGCTCCAAAATAGACATTTCTGCAACCAATAACCTAAAATAATAAGAGTATTGTGGAATGCGAAGATGTAGTCAGCCCTGGGGGCGCTGGCGGTGGCGCTGGCGTATAATGTAGTCATCGAGGCCGCCTTGTTTCCCCTTCATGCTATGAATAGCCTGTAAATAGCATGTAAATTGCTTTCATTTGCAGGCTCGGCCATGCTTTGGAGACGGATGATGTGGCATAAATAATAACAATGATTCTAATGATGACAATTACCAGATAAGAACAAGTCGAGCGCTCTGCGCCTGATTTCATTGCGCCCCTAATGATTAATGATCCCATTTGTTTCCTGTCAAAAATCGTCAATCACTGGTCGCAAACAAAGGGCTAATTCTATTGTTCCAGTGTCCGCTCCCATATCCGCAATGTTTTATATCATTAGGGGGAAAACACATCCAATTTAAGGCCCCATCAGCCTCTTTCTTAATCACAGTCAGCGCAGCCTCCGGACTACTTTGCGGGGATCGGTGTAAGTCGCCACGACTTACCATCATCACAATAGTGAAAAGAGTTCAGGAAATCGCCAGAGCAGAAAGAAGAAGTTTGTCACATTCATTCTCTTCAAGAGGAGCAAAGGTGGAAGTCATGGACTGAGGAAGAGGAATACAGACCCTAGCCCCAATGTTTATAGTGAGAGCAGCTGAGGGGGCCGGGCTGTGATCTCAGGTCATTGTATGGTCCCACTCATGGGAAGGAATATATAAATATAGAAATTATAAATCATCAATCAGTACAAGATGCTGGAAGAAGGGTAAAAAAACAAGAAGCTGCGGCATCTGGTGCCCAACCTGAGGGGGTCAGTACCTCACTGATCCAGGTACCCTACAGAGGAGAGTTTCTGCCATTCCACTACACAGACTTCTCCATCTCCTTCAGTCATCAGGTGGCATGGGACGGTTTTAACCCTGTAACTGCCCTCTTGTTTAGACCTCCAATACTGGGATAAACGTAGTGCTTAGATGCAATACCAGACACAGCCTCTGCACAAGGGTGGCGCTGTTTATAGAAACCCCATAAAAGGGTCACTGGTTTAGCCCTTTCAGCTTTCCAGACTACCTCAGCTCCCTCTTATTGTGCTTGTCATCACACTCTGTGATGTTGCCGCCATCGGATGTGTTACATCTGTAGACTATGCTCCGATATCTCCCCAGATGGGTTCCCCTCCTCTTAATTGTGTTGCACTTATTTTCTAAGCTTCCATCAAAGAGGCTCAGGCTCTGAAAACATGGAAAATCCGTCTCTGTCTCCGGAGGTTATTATACTGTTAGTCATGAAATCTCGCAGCGGGGAGCAGCCGACCGTGATGTTGTGGAGATTTAGAGCTTTTTTCCGGTGCCTCGTACTGTACTAATTGCATTTTTGGACTGATAATTTTTTTCCCATGACTTTTGGCAACCACTGTGATTCCCTGGATGCAGATTCTCTACAATAACACAATATCCATCGCCTGCTCTCGCTGGAGGGCTGGTGCAATAACAGCAGCTCAGAGAGCCCAGATGAGAGGAGATGCCAAGATGCTCCAACCCTACAGACATGACATGAGCAAGGCAGGAGCCCCCCCGGAAAAAAGTCTTGTCTACAAGTGGGAGATTACAATGGCGGCAGCTGTGGACTGAAAGGGATCTGGTCACATGGCATTAAGGTGGGTCCTCCCAAAAACATCCCCGCACCTCTCCATGGAAGTAAATGGGGCTCAGATGTAATAATGGAAATCTTGTACAAAGGTGGAGCACTGATTTTGGAAAATGTAAGCCTTGTTTTTCTAATCCAGGTCAACCCTTCAAAGCTCGTGACCTCTATAGCCATGATAGACTTGGTTTGAGGAAATAAATTGCATTTAGACCCCATATTTGTACTGTAAGGGGTTAAGGATCATGGGGAACTAGAGTACTGAGAAGTGGTCAGCCTAGTGGATGAGGGATGACCAGTGCCCATTCTAGATGTGCTCTCTGGGGTGGGTGAAATAAAGGGAATGACCTCAAGATCCTTCTCCTGACCCGCCGATCCACCAAGCAGTGAGCCACAGATCTGCCACAACAGTGGGAAGGGACGGATTCCATATGAAGATGCCCAAAACTGCAGCCGCAAATCATTTCTAGAGTCCGGTTCTAGATGGCAAATATATCAAGTGCTCTAGATCATGGGACACCTCAACATTTTCTGGCGAGATTTGCCTTCTTTTTTGGGACACTATATCTGTAGTTCCTCCATAAGATAATGCCAGGAAAACTAATGACTAGGGATGAGCAAACCAATTTGTTTAGAATCGGAAATTTCCAATAGTTTCACTTGAACACAAAACTTTTGGGGTTCATCACCCACGAAACACTATTGTGCTCTGGGGTCTCCTCAGACTCCAGGATATGAAAAGGGGAGCCCTGGGGAGGTAAGGGAACCAAACAAACACTGACAAATACTCCCTGACCTCTCTTGGGCATCCGGCAGTCCCCTGGTGCCCTTTAGGCCTTTGGCTGATGTCACGTACCCCACTGAGGCCATGACACCCCACGTGACCACTGAGGCAAGGATGACCCAGAGAGGTGAGGAAAGGGGAGCATAAGTGTTTGTGTCACATCCCCCATAGCCCCCACTTATTATTCTATGGGGGTCTGAGCCCACAGTAAAATAATAGCACATCCAGTTCATGCCAAACAAGTTTGGCCCAAAAAAACCCAGAGGGCCGAACCTCATGAATACCTGTCATGACGAATCTCGTGATGGTTCACCCATCTCTACCAGGCCCAGAATCGACAGTTCATCCATCATTATGTTATATGGTTGACTCACCGCTTGGTAACAGAAAATTTGGGAAAAGGCCAGCAGGGCCTCCCTGTATGGTAGATCCAGTCATCTCTCTGTATTCTATGTCCTATTATATGTATCATCTCTCTAGCGCCCTCCAATGATCCAGTCATAGAGTCAGGTCCTCTCCTCTATACTGGCTTGTATCACTTACAGAGGTAGCAGAGCTGAGTGTGTCTTGTAAGTCACGGGCAGGATGATGTCCATAGAAATTTGGTAGTTTGATGCAGATGGCGCCTGCATAATATCACGGTGCATAAAATTCAGGTAAACACATTCAACTCTGCCACAAGTACAAGTTTTTCTTTTCTTGATTTTGAGACAGAATAGCTTTACCCTCATCCCGTAGACCGCCGGCCCCAGTCCTTTGTATCTCATAGATAAGAATTTACTCTCTTGGCTACAAGAACAGTCTCTGCCCCGACGACCATGGACAGCTGGACATCGACTTGACATCATGACATAAACTTGAAGCCTGCCGAGGTTGCACATGTGGATTGTTCTGATTCACAGCCTGATTGTGTCGTACGTCTCTGTCTGTGCGGTTTGCTGTATACAGGGGTCCCGGGCTCCGTGCCATGTGTAGACATTCAGATGTGTCTCGGAGCTCCTGGATCCTATCACTCAGCCTCTGATTTTGCGGCTCCTGACAGTGTCGGCACACAATGGGGAGCGGGATGATTGCCCTTTGTCTGGTGGGATCATGAACCACAAAAACAAAGACTGAGCGGAATGATCGATTCCTACTGAGGCAGAACCAAGAAACGCTCAGAGTGATTTCAATTCACAAACCAAATAGTTCTCGGCGGGGGATCATTGCAGAGTCGCTCACCAGGTGCCTGCACACAGGAGATCGGCCGCTGATGCACGGATTACGGCTTTCCTATCCCATACCCTGTCTTTTGCTTTGCTGTATTAAGCAATTTCCCTCCATCATCCTCTGAAGTCATTTCTTAGTGACGTCGTGGTTACAACTGCTGCTTCACAACATGGACGTCCAGGCCTCCCGTCTATGACAGCCATGAGTTCTCTGCTGAACATATCGTATTCCCTCACTGTCCACAAACATAACATGACACCCACTAAAAGGTCCCTTAAAGGGGATGTCCGATTTAGGAAATCAATTATCACATTCCTTTGTTGTTGACCTCTGGATTATTATTGGGGGGGGGGGGGGGCAGTCCTCTGTTCAAGATCCATACATGTTGGCCAGAACAGCTATAAAACATGACACTCTCTCTCTGGAGGATCCGTCCTGTCCCGCATTAAACAGACAACCCGCCAATGTCAGTGCACACTTTGCAATGCTTCATTTTTTTCCCTCTGGGGGCTGCAGGAAAATTGAACACTCTCTGGCAGGTTTCCCCACAGATCACAGATGATTTCTAGGGATCCTTCTATGATTTGCTTTTCATGCAGGAAGCCAACAAATAGGGTAAAATCCCTTTGAAATGCAGAATTGCTATGAATAGGCCAATATGGCACTCTTTCCTTTAATGATTAATCTCTACCAAAAGGGACAACTTTATGGTCTTAAGGACTCCATTCTTTATGGGACTCCACTATATGAGCGATGTTTACCACTGCTGAAAGATACAAATAGGAGAAGGAGGAAAAGGAGAAGGAGACTGCTGTGTGTGCAGAGAGGAGAAGGAGACTGCTGTGTGTGCAGAGAGAAAGAGGAGAAGGAGACTGCTGTGTGTGCAGAGAGGAGAAGGAGACTGCTGTGTGTGCAGAGAGAAAGAGGAGAAGGAGACTGCTGTGCTTTCAGAAAGGAGGAGAATAAGGAGACTGCTGTGCGTGCAGAGAGGAGGAGGAGGAGAAGGAGACTGCTGTGCGTGCAGAGAGGAGGAGGAGAAGGAGACTGCTGTGCGTGCAGAGAGGAGGAGAATAAGGAGACTGCTGTGCGTGCAGAGATGAGGAGGAGAATAAGGAGACTGCTGTGCCTGCAGAGAGGAGGAGGAGAATAAGGAGACTGCTGTGCCTGCAGAGAGGAGGAGGAGAAGGAGACTGCTGTGCGTACAGAGAGGAGGAGAATAAGGAGACTGCTGTGCGTGCAGAGAGGAGGAGGAGAAGGAGACTGCTGTGCGTGCAGAGAGGAGGAGGAGAAGGAGACTGCTGTGCCTGCAGAGAGGAGGAGAAGAAGGAGACTGCTGTGCGTGCAGAGAGGAGGAAAATAAGGAGACTGCTGTGCGTGCAGAGAGGAGGAGAATAAGGAGACTGCTGTGTGTGCAGAGAGGAGGAGGAGAATAAGGAGACTGCTGTGTGTGCAGAGAGGGAGGAGGAGAAGGAGACTGCTGTGTGTGCAGAGAGGAGGAGAAGAAGGAGACTGCTGTGTGTGCAGAGATGAGGAGAATAAGGAGACTGCTGTGTGTGAAGAGAGGAGGAGAATAAGGAGACTGCTGTGTGTGTAGTGAGGAGGAGGAGAATAAGGAGACTGCTGTGTGTGTAGTGAGGAGGAGGAGAATAAGGAGACTGCTGTGCGTGCAGAGAGGAGGAGAATAAGGAGACTGCTGTGTGTGCAGAGAGGAGGAGAATAAGGAGACTGCTGTGTGTGCAGTGAGGAGGAGAATAAGGAGACTGCTGTGTGTAGAGAGGAGGAGGAGAGGAGAAAGACTGTTGTGTCTGCAAAGTTAGGAGGAGAATGAGACTGCTGTGTGCACAGAGAGTAGCAGAAGGAGACTGTTATGTGTGCAAAGAAGAGGAGGAGGAGAAAGAGAAACTTGTGTGTGCAAAGAGGAGGAGAGGAAGACTGCTGTGTGTGCAAAGATTAGGAGGAGAATGAGACTGCTGTGTGCGCAGAGATGAGCAGAAGGAGACTGCTGTGTGTGCAAAGAGAAGGAAGATGAGAGGGAAACTTCTGTGCGTGCAAAGAGGAGAAGGAGTAGGAGAAAAGACTGCTGTATCTGCAAGGAGGAAAAGGAGACTACTGGGTGCAGACAGGAGGAGGAGAAGGAGACTGCTGTGTATGCAAACAAGAAAAGGAGACTGCTGTGTGTGCAGAGAGGAGGAGGAGAATAAGGAAACTGCTGTGTGTGCAGAGTGGAGGAGGAGAATAAGGAGACTGCTGTGTGTGCAGAGTGGAGGAGGAGAATAAGGAGACTGCTGTGTGTGCAGAGTGGAGGGGGGAGAATAAGGAGACTGCTGTGTGTGCAGAGAGGAGGAGGAGAATAAGGAAACTGCTGTGTGTGCAGAGTGGAGGAGGAGAATAAGGAGACTGCTGTGTGTGCAGAGTGGAGGAGGAGAATAAGGAGACTGCTGTGTGTGCAGAGTGGAGGAGGAGAATATGGAGACTGCTGCATGTGCAAAGAGCATACATGAGGAGGAGAATAAGGAGACTGCTGTGTGTGCAGAGAGGAGGAGGAGAATAAGGAAACTGCAGTGTGTGCAGAGTGGAGGAGGAGAATAAGTAGACTGCTGCATGTGCAAAGAGCATACATGAGGAGGAGACTGCTATGTGTGCAGGGAGAATGATGATGAAACTAATGTGTGTTCAGAGAGGAGAAAAAGGGAGTAGAAAAAGAAAACTGCTGTGTGTGCAGAAATGGGAAGGAGGAGAAGACTACTGTGTTTGCAGAAAGGAGGGGAGATTGCTGTGTGTGCAGAAAAGAGAAGGAAGAGACTGCTGTGTGTATTCAGAGAAGAGGAAGAGACTGCTGTGTGTGCATAGAGGAGGAGGAAGAGGAGGAGACTGCTGTGTATGCAGAAAGGAGGAGGAGAAGGAGACTTCTGTGTGAGCAAAGAGGAGGAGACTTCTGTGTGTAGATAGGAGAAGAAAGAGATGGATGTGTGTGTACAGAGGAGGAGGAGCAGAAGGAGACTGCTGTGTGTGCAGAGAGGAGGAGGAGAAGAAGGAGACTGCTGTGTGTGCAGAGAGAAAGAGAAGAAGGAGACTACTGTGTGTGCAGGGAGGAGGAGGAGCAGAAGGAGACTGCTGTGTGTGCAGAGAGGAGGAGCAGCAGAAGGAGACTGCTGTGTGTGCAGAGAGGGGGGGGGGGAGAAGCAGACTACTGTGTGTGCAGAGAGAAAAAGAAGAAGAAGGAGACTGCTGTGTGTGCAGAGAGGGGGAGGAGAAGAAGGAGACTGCTGTGTGTGCAGAGAGGAGGAGAAGTAGTCTGATGTATGTACAAAGAGGAAGAGAAGGAGAAGATTGCTGTGTGTGCACAAAGAGGATGAGCCTGCTGTGAGTAGAGAGGAGGAGAAGGAGATTGCTGTGCAAGAGGAGGAGCAGAAGGATAGCCCGGGTGGTGGGAGAGAAGAGGATATCCACTCATCCAGCCAAACATCTTCCAAAACATTTTGGGAACTTTGCTTGACATTGCCTTTAAAGAATGTTATAAAAGTAAAACAAAAGTTCAGTTGGATGGGGGAACCGGTCCCTGAATGATGCTGATGCCTGCAGTTAGGGATAGGTATCATCATACTGACAGGTTCCCTTTAATATATGCAAGTTAAAGTCGAGAAAAACAATAAAAAAAATCCAGCAATCTCCAGGGCATTGTCCTGGATTGTAATCTAAGAATTGGCCGCTTTTCCATATTCTTGGATATGTGACATGCAGCAAATAAAAAAGCCAAGAACCCTTAAAATAGCTGGAGGATTTCACAGGGAAATAAATCACCGCGTCCCGGGAGGAGTCATATTATAGAGAATAATGCTGAAATTGGCCACAATCTTATCAGCAAGTGATGGAGTCAGCGCATTTCTAAACTTATATCATTTGTCATGATGCTGCGATCTGCACATTGTGTATGCAAAGAAGATCCCATTAAATCTGTGCAGGAAAAAAAAAAATTAAAAGTGAACTAATGGCAGGCATAACCATGTGTACACAGGAACACCAAGTATGGTGGTAGTAGAGGACAGTGCCTAGAGTGGTGGTAGTAGTAGAAGACAGCACCTAGTGTGGTGGTAGTAGAAGACAGCGCCTAGCGTGGTGGTAGTAGTAGAGGACAGCGCCTAGTGTGGTGGTAGTAGTAGAGGACAGTGCCTAGTGTGGTGGTAGTAGTAGAGGACAGTGCCTAGTGTGGTGGTAGTAGTAGAAGACAGCACCTAGTGTGGTGGTAGTAGAAGACAGCGCCTAGCGTGGTGGTAGTAGTAGGGGACAGCGCCTAGTGTGGTGGTAGTAGTAGAGGACAGCGCCTAGTGTGGTGGTAGTAGTAGAAGACAGCGCCTAGTGTGGTGGTAGTAGTAGAGGACAGTGCCTAGTGTGGTGGTAGTAGTAGAGGACAGTGCCTAGTGTGGTGGTAGTAGTAGAGGACAGCGCCTAGTGTGGTGGTAGTAGTAGAGGACAGTGCCTAGTGTGGTGGTAGTAGTGGAGGACAGCGCCTAGCGTAGTGGTAGTAGTAGAAGACAGCACCTAGTGTGGTGGGTAGTAGAAGACAGCGCCTAGCATGGTGGTAGTAGTGGAGGACAGCGCCTAGCGTAGTGGTAGTAGTAGAAGACAGCGCCTAGTGTGGTGGTAGTAGTAGAGGACAGTGCCTAGTGTGGTGGTAGTAGTAGAGGACAGCGCCTAGTGTGGTGGTAGTAGAAGACAGCGCCTAGCATGGTGGTAGTAGTAGAAGACAGCGCCTAGTGTGGTGGTAGTAGTAGAGGACAGTGCCTAGTGTGGTGGTAGTAGTAGAGGACAGCACCTAGTGTGGTGGTAGTAGAAGACAGCGCCTAGCATGGTGGTAGTAGTAGAAGACAGCGCCTAGTGTGGTGGTAGTAGTAGAGGACAGTGCCTAGTGTGGTGGTAGTAGTAGAGGACAGCGCCTAGTGTGGTGGTAGTAGTAGAGGACAGTGCCTAGTGTGGTGGTAGTAGTAGAGGACAGCGCCTAGTGTGGTGGTAGTAGTAGAGGACAGTGCCTAGTGTGGTGGTAGTAGTAGAAGACAGCGCCTAGTGTGGTGGTAGTAGTAGTAGAAGACAGCGCCTAGTGTGGTGGTAGTAGTAGAAGACAGCGCCTAGTGTGGTGGTAGTAGTAGAGGACAGCGCCTAGTGTGGTGGTAGTAGTAGAGGACAGCACCTAGTGTGGTGGTAGTAGTAGAAGACAGTGCCTAGTGTGGTGGTAGTAGTAGAGGACAGCGCCTAGTGTGGTGGTAGTAGTAGAGGACAGCGCCTAGTGTGGTGGTAGTAGTAGAAGACAGCGCCTAGTGTGGTGGTAGTAGTAGAGGACAGCGCCTAGTGTGGTGGTAGTAGTAGAAGACAGCGCCTAGTGTGGTGGTAGTAGTAGAGGACAGCGCCTAGTGTGGTGGTAGTAGTAGAAGACAGCGCCTAGTGTGGTGGTAGTAGTAGAGGACAGCGCCTAGTGTGGTGGTAGTAGTAGAAGACAGCGCCTAGTGTGGTGGTAGTAGTAGAAGACAGCGCCTAGTGTGGTGGTAGTAGTAGAGGACAGTGCCTAGAGTGGTGGTAATAGTAGAGGACAGTGCCTAGTGGGGTGGTAGTAGTAGAAGACAGCGCCAAGCGTGGTGGTAGTAGTAGAGGAGAGTGCCTAGTGTGGTGGTAGTAGTAGAAGACAGCGCCTAGTGTGGTGGTAGTAGTAGAGGACAATGCCAAGCGTGGTGGTAATAGTGGAGGACAGTGCAGAGCACGGTAGAAGTGGAGGACAGTGCAGAGTATAGCAGTAATAATAATAATAATAATAATAATAAGAATAATAGTCCTTTAATAGTCCCACAATGGGGAAATTCAGTGTGTTACAGCAGCAAAGATAAGCAGCTACAAATACAACATGTACAGGAATGTTCCAAGGTGAGAGGCATTACATTGATAGTAGACAGACAGATAGGACGTAGCAGAGGAGGGGGGGGGATTTAACAGGCAGAAAGATATTTCAGTTCTCTGTGTGTATTGATCTCCGCTTAGGTCGGTGTTGGTTGTACAGCCTAACTGTGGTGGGGAGGAAAGACTTCCGATAGCGCTCCTTCTCACACTTAGGGTGGAGCAGTCGGTCACTGACAGTACTGCCCAGCGCTATCACAGTCTCATGCATGGGATGGGACTTCTTCTCCCGCATGGAGCTCACCACGGACAGTATCCTTCTGTCACCCACCACCTGCACTGGGTCCAGTGGGCTCCCCAGGACAGAGCTGGCCCTTCTAATCAGCTTGTCAAGTTTATTTCTGTCCCTGGTTGATATACTGCTCCCCCAGCAGGCCACTCCGAAGAAGATGGCTGATGCTACTACCGAGTTGAAGAAAGTCCTAAGAAGTGATCCCTGGACTCCAAAGGCTCTCAGTTTCCTAAGCAGGTAGAGCCTGCTGTGGCCCTTCCTGTACAGGGCCTCCATATGATCTGCCCAGTCCAGTTTATTATTAAGGAGCACACCCAGGTACTTATAGGTGTTCACAATCTCGTTGCCCGTCCCCAGGATGTCCACTGGTTTAGGAGGGCTTCTGCATTAAGGAAGTCCACCACCATCTCCTTGATCTTCCCCTCGTTAATCCTCAGGTGGTTTCGCTGGCACCAGTCCACAAAAACCCGGTTCAGTTCTCGGTACTCCCTGTCATCATCGTCTGTGATGAGACCTACTATTGCAGAGTCGTCAGAATACTTCTGTAGGTAGCAGCTGGATGAGTTGCACCTAAAATCTGCAGTGTACAGTGTGAAGAGGAAAGGGGCGAGAACCGTACCCTGAGGTGCCCCCGTACTACAGATCACGGTACCTGACACACAGTCCCGGGCTCTCACGTATTGAGGTCGATTTGTGAGGTAGTCTAGGATCCAGTTGGAGAGGTGGTGGTCCACTCCAGCAAGGCCCAGCTTGTCCCTCAATAACCTGGGCTGTATGGTGTTAAAAGCACTGGAGAAATCAAAGAACATTATTCTCACCGTGTTCAGTAGTGGAGGACAGTGCAGAGTATAGCAGTAGTGGAGGATAGTGCAGAGCATGGCAGTAGTGGAGGACAGTGCAGAGCATGGCAGTAGTGGAGGACAGTGCAGAGCATGGCAGTAGTGGAGGACAATGCAGAGTATGGCAGTAGTGGTGGACCGTGCAGAGTATGGCAGTAGTGGAGGACCATGCAGAGTATGGCAGTAGTGGAGGACAGTGCAGCGCATGGCAGTAGTGGAGGCAGTGGCGTAACTAAAGTCTTGTGGGCCCCTGTGCAATCTTTTGTCTGGGGCCACCTACCTCATCCCTACAGTGAATTCTTTATAGTGATGGTTACGGGGGCTAAGGAGTTTAATCAGCCTTAGTGTGGTTAGGGCAATCTGTGGGTCTCCTTGTATTATGGGCCAGATGGAAGCTGCAATCTCAATACTGATGTCAGTGCTTATGGCCCCTCCCCCATAGTATGGCAGTAGTAGATATATGTGGCAGTAGAATTTGTGTGTTATACATATCCTAGAAGGATCTGACCAGACTAGGAGACCTTGCAGTGTGGAGCTTCTGAGCACAAGCGATTACTTTGCACTCGGTAATCTCATTGTGTTGTGAGATGAATAGTTGGTCTTAGTCACATGTATACATTCTTGGAAACAGAATATCCCATGGTGTACGAACGCCACAGCCCTGAATATTCTGCACATATTACCGCCATGTCACTGCTCCTATTAGAAGTTGGAAAAATGTAAAAATAAATGAATCTGTCAGAAATATGGATTGGAAGATTGGTGGCGGTGTAATAAATAAAATGCTAACATTTGTTCTCCTCAATAAAGAGAATGCGACACGGTTACAGATGTCAACCTGCAGGTACAGATCCGAGCGAGTCCTCCCCTCGCACCCAAACATCGCCTGAAACGATAAACTTCATCTGCAGAACAAGGAGCGGTGTTATAAGAAAATCAATAATTGGCCATTATAGCCTCTGATTGTTTTCACAAAAGAACGGCTTTAACTCTTTAGGCTTGTGATAAAGTCAGAACTTCTGGAAGGACATTAAATAATAAGTCATCCCAGTGAGGGACAGGAAAGGAGAGGACTCCATATGTGGAAGTCCCTGAAACTAGTCATAATAGTAACCATGTAGTACGGCAATAGTGGAACATAGATAAATAATACCACCATACCACTAAATATTACCACATACAGCGTCCACATAACATCACCATACAGTGACCACATAATGCAATCATACAGTGCATACATACAGTGCCAACAAGCAGCATATAACTAATGCTATACACCCTGCAGAATAACATGCTAAGGAAGAACTGAGGGTTGTGCCTGGTAGGGAAAAGTGGGAAATAGGGAGATAAGAGGGGAATTACATGTGGAGATCAATTTGTGTCATCCACAAAGGGGCAAAGGGTTCTTCCCATAAGCTTACCTATAAGCACTGGATATGTTCCGTATACTGCTCTGAGATAGTTCTTACTGTCCTTCCTGCAGTATCACACAGACCTTTCCTATACACTGCATTCATGTCATATTATCATTGTCTAGTTTGAGTCATCTTGTGCAGTATTTATAGTAAACTGTATATTATATTGATGTTTCTGAGACACGTTTCTAACCAAGAGCTAATCTACAGTGGTGATGGAGTCAGGGAGATAGCGCCATACAGTGTCACCATGACTTATCTTTAATAATGGAATTTTATTCTGCTGTCACGAGCACGTTGCGTCTCATCTAACTGCTGCTCAAACATAGGCTAAAGAAGAAATCCTAATCTCTACCTACAACAAAATATAACAACACTAAATTTGAGACAAAGGTTCTGAGTATAAAATTATTTAATATCCCATATCCTATAAAGGAGCAAAGGAGATTGTTCAATAAGTATTTACTGAATAATGCAAAAATTACCATATACTACATATGAAGAATAGAATATATAATACTGCTCCTATGTACCAGAATATAGCTACTATAATACTGCTCCTATGTACAAGAATATAAGTACTATAATACTGCCCCTATGTACAAGAATATAACTACTATAATACTACCCCTATGTACAAGAATATAACTACTATAATACTACTCCACTATGTACAAGAATATAACTACTATAATACTGCTCCTATGTACAAGAATATAACTACTATAATACTGCTCCTATGTACAAGAATATAACTACTATAATACTACTCCTATGTACAAGAATATAACTACTATAATACTACTCCTATGTACAAGAATATAACTACTATAATACTACCTCCTATGTACAAGAATATAACTACTATAATACTACTATGTACAAGAATATAACTACTATAATACTTCTCCTATGTACAAGAATATAACTACTATAATACTTCTCCTATGTACAAGAATATAACTACTATAATACTGCTCCTATGTACAAGAATATAACTACTATAATACTACCCCTATGTACAAGAATATAACTACTATAATACTGCTCCTATGTACTAGAATATAACTACTATAATACTGCTCCTATGTACAAGAATATAACTACTATAATACTGCTCCTATGTACTAGAATATAACTACTATAATACTGCTCCTATGTACAAGAATATAACTACTATAATACTGCTCCTATGTACTAGAATATAACTACTATAATACTGCTCCTATGTACAAGAATATAACTACTATAATACTACTCCTATGTACAAGAATATAACTACTATAATACTACCTCCTATGTACAAGAATATAACTACTATAATACTGCTCCTATATACAAGAATATAACTACTATAATACTACTATGTACAAGAATATAACTACTATAATACTACCTCCTATGTACAAGAATATAACTACTATAATACTACTATGTACAAGAATATAACTACTATAATACTACCTCCTATGTACAAGAATATAACTACTATAATACTACCTCCTATGTACAAGAATATAACTACTATAATACTGCTCCTATGTACAAGAATATAACTACTATAATACTGCTCCTATGTACTAGAATATAACTACTATAATACTGCTCCTATGTACAAGAATATAACTACTATAATACTACCTCCTATGTACAAGAATATAACTACTATAATACTGCTCCTATATACAAGAATATAACTACTATAATACTACCTCCTATGTACAAGAATATAACTACTATAATACTACTATGTACAAGAATATAACTACTATAATACTACCTCCTATGTACAAGAATATAACTACTATAATACTACCTCCTATGTACAAGAATATAACTACTATAATACTACTCCTATGTACAAGAATATAACTACTATAATACTACTATGTACAAGAATATAACTACTATAATACTACCTCCTATGTACAAGAATATGACTATTATAATACTTCTCCTATGTACAAGAATATAACTACTATAATACTTCTCCTATGTACAAGAATATAACTACTATAATACTACCTCCTATGTACAAGAATATAACTACTATAATACTGCTCCTATGTACAAGAATATAACTACTATAATACTGCTCCTATATACAAGAATATAACTACTATAATACTACTCCTATGTACAAGAATATAACTACTATAATACTTCTCCTATGTACAAGAATATAACTACTATAATACTACCTCCTATGTACAAGAATATAACTACTATAATACTACCTCCTATGTACAAGAATATAACTACTATAATACTGCTCCTATGTACAAGAATATAACTACTATAATACTACCTCCTATGTACAAGAATATAACTACTATAATACTACCTCCTATGTACAAGAATATAACTACTATAATACTGCTCCTATGTACAAGAATATAACTACTATAATACTTCTCCTATGTACAAGAATATAACTACTATAATACTACCTCCTATGTACAAGAATATAACTACTATAATACTGATCCTATGTACAAGAATATAACTACTATAATACTGCTCCTATGTACAAGAATATAACTACTATAATACTGCTCCTATGTACAAGAATATAACTACTATAATACTACTCCTATGTACAAGAATATAACTACTATAATACTGCTCCTATGTACTAGAATATAACTACTATAATACTGCTCCTATGTACAAGAATATAACTACTATAATACTACTCCTATGTACAAGAATATAACTACTATAATACTGCTCCTATATACAAGAATATAACTACTATAATACTACTATGTACAAGAATATACCTACTATAATACTGCCCCTATGTACTAGAATATAACTACTATAATACTAGTCCTATGTACAAGAATATAACTACTATAATACTGCTCCTATGTACAAGAATATAACTACTATAATACTGCCCCCTATGTACAAGAATATAACTACTATAATACTGCTCCTATGTACAAGAATATAACTACTATAATACTGCTCCTATGTACAAGAATATAACTACTATAATACTACTCCTATATACAAGAATATAACTACTATAATACTGCTCCTATGTACAAGAATATAACTACTATAATACTACCTCCTATGTACAAGAATATAACTACTATAATACTACTCCTATATACAAGAATATAACTACTATAATAATGCTCCTATGTACAAGAATATAACTACTATAATACTGCTCCTATGTACAAGAATATAACTACTATAATACTGCTGCTATGTACAAGAATATAACTACTATAATACTGCTCCTATGTACAAGAATATAACCACTATAATACTACCTCCTATGTACAAGAATATAACTACTATAATACTGCTCCTATGTACAAGAATATAACTACCATAATACTACTCCTATGTACAAGAATATAACTACTATAATACTACCTCCTATGTACAAGAATATAACTACTATAATACTGCTCCTATGTACAAGAATATAACTACTATAATACTACTCCTATGTACAAGAATATAACTACTATAATACTACTCCTATATACAAGAATATAACTACTATAATACTACTATGTACAAGAATATACCTACTATAATACTGCCCCTATGTACAAGAATATAACTACTATAATACTAGTCCTATGTACAAGAATATAACTACTATAATACTGCTCCTATGTACAAGAATATAACTACTATAATACTGCCCCCTATGTACAAGAATATAACTACTATAATACTAGGTCCTATGTACAAGAATATAACTACTATAATACTGCTCCTATGTACAAGAATATAACTACTATAATACTGCCCCCTATGTACAAGAATATAACTACTATAATACGGCTCCTATGTACAAGAATATAACTACTATAATACTGCTCCTATGCACAAGAATATAACTACTATAATACTACTCCTATATACAAGAATATAACTACTATAATACTGCTCCTATGTACAAGAATATAACTACTATAATACTACTCCTATGTACAAGAATATAACTACTATAATACTGCTCCTATGTACAAGAATATAACTACTATAATACTACCCCCTATGTAGAAGAATATAACTACTATAATACTGCTCCTATGTACAAGAATATAACTACTATAATACTGCTCCTATGTACAAGAATATAACTACTATAATACTGCTCCTATGTACAAGAATATAACTACTATAGTACTGCTCCTATGTACAAGAATATAACTACTATAATACTGCTCCTATGTACAAGAATATAACTACTATAATACTACCTATGTACAAGAATATAACTACTATAATACTTCTCCTATGTACAAGAATATAACTACTATAATACTACCTCCTATGTACAAGAATATAACTACTATAATACTACCTCCTATGTACAAGAATATAACTACTATAATACTGCTCCTATGTACAAGAATATAACTACTATAATACTGCTCCTATGTACAAGAATATAACTACTATAATACTGCTCCTATGTACAAGAATATAACTACTATAATACTGCTCCTATGTACAAGAATATAACTACTATAATACTACCTGCTATGTACAAGAATATAACTACTATAATACTGCTATGTACAAGAATATAACTACTATAATACTTCTCCTATGTACAAGAATATAACTACTATAATACTGCTCCTATGTACAAGAATATAACTACTATAATACTGCTCTTATGTACAAGAATATAACTACTTTAATATAATCGGTAGATAGTTATGCTGTGTAGGTATGGTAGTGCCTCCTGTGATGTTGTGGGTTGTGATGGCGGTAATAGACAATTATCCTACACAAACACAATTTAACCCCCGGAGTTGGAGATCTCGGTTTTCCTTGACTAATCCCTTTTTGGCCTGTGGCAGTTTCAATCCTTCTTGACCATTGTGATAACCCACTTCAGCCATATTGCTTTGGTTTATCATGGTGTTGCACACAGGCGGGTTTATCTCTGTGATGTTGCGCCTTTGGGCAGGATGACTGGCAGCTGTGGTGAAATGTCCTTTGTTCTGGTGACATTGCCAAGTTTTTCATGTTTTGTGTTTATTCACTGATTTAGTTGACAAACACCAAGTCCACGACTGTTCGGTCTCCAAAATCCTACAAAACCTTCCAAACATTCCAAGTCCAGACCTCCATAGTCCTCTTCATGATAGCTGGTGCTGCAAGATTCAGAGCTTTAAATCAGTGAGACTTAGTCTCTATTCACACAGTGTTTCAGACATTTGTTTGACACCAGGAAAAAAATCCCAGTGCAGGTGTCTCACAAACCTACAGGGCTTCATTCACCTGAGATGTGTGTGATCTGAGGGTCCCATGTCTATGGCTAATGTACTCTGGAGCGTTTGGAGGTACTGTAGACGCTGGAAAATCTTCTGATGAATGGTTCGAATGCAGTGTGAACAGAACCTAAGTGATTGAGAATATCTGCAGAATATGGAAGCCTACCTGGATGAAGAAGCTGCGGAATAACATGATGACTGTTAACAAGGGAGCAATTCTGGGATTAAATGTCATTTTCTTTGAGGTTTCAAGGGAAACTTTAAGAGCACTGGTGGTCAACCTAACCATCAATCGTAGAGGCTGCTAATTCCATCAATGGGGATATAGCAGATACCTGCCGGGGGCTCGGTGCGCATCACTGCTCCTGATGGCACCAACTAACAAGATTCTTCCAGTATTATGATGCTGAGATGACTCGTATATTACCTGACCCCTTGTAGGGCGCACATCACATGGTTAGACAGAGGGGATTGTCTTCCACTACTTCTACTGTCTGACCCAAGAACAACATTGTGGGAACTTCAAAATATGTCAAGAACAGATTCCGAAAAATATCCTAAGATTGAGATCAATTCATTGTAATTACACGGAGAACATTGTGATCCTGGAGGAACGGATGAGCCAACCATCAGACATTGTCTTATATCTATCAGGGTCCATCATATAAAATAGCACAACCACTCCATGCAGTCATCTGGAACACCTCAGGAAGATTGGCAGCCAGGTCGCCGACTAAATATCTGAGAAATCCAATGTCACCATGGAATAAACCCACAGTAACTGATTTTTTTTTACCAATTTGTAGTGCTGTACTTTAGCCCTGTGCACTGTATAATGGTGCTGCCAGGATACTGAAGCCTTGTGCAATGTATAGCGGCAGTGCCAGGGTACTTTAGTCCTGAACACTGTATAGTGGTGGAGCCAGGGTACTGCAGCCCTGTACACTGTATAATGGAAGAGCCGGGGTACTGCAGCCCTCTACACTGTATAATGGAAGAGCCGGGGTACTGCAGCCTGTACACTATATATCGACACCACCGGGGTACTGCAGCCCTGTACACTGTATAATGGAAGAGCCGGGGTACTGCAGCCCTGTACACTGTATAATGGTGGAGCCGGGGTACTGCAGCCTGTCCACTATATACCGACACCACCAGGGTACTGCAGCCCTGTACACTGTATATGGTAGAGCCAGGGTACTGCAGCCCTTTACACTGTCTAGCGATACCACCGGGGTACTGCAGCCCTGTCCACTGTATAATGGTAGAGCCGGGGTACTGCAGCCCTGTACACTGTATAATGGTAGAGCCAGGGTACTGCAGCCTGTCCACTATATACCGACACCACCGGGGTACTGCAGCCCTGTACACTGTATAGCGACACCACCGGGGTACTGCAGCCCTGTACACTGTATAATGGAAGAGCCGGGGTACTGCAGCCTGTCCACTATATACCGACACCACCGGGGTACTGCAGCCCTGAACACTGTATAATGGTAGAGCCGGGGTACTGCAGCCCTGTACACTGTATAATGGTAGAGCCGGGGTACTGCAGCCTGTCCACTATATACCGACACCACCAGGGTACTGCAGCCCTGAACACTGTATAATGGTAGAGCCGGGGTACTGCAGCCTGTCCATTATATAGCGACACCACCGGGATACTGCAGCCCTGTACACTGTATAATGGTAGAGCTGGGGTACTGCAGCCCTGTACACTGTATAATGGTAGAGCCGGGGTACTGCAGCCTGTCCACTATATACCGACACCACCGGGGTACTGCAGCCCTGTACACTGTATAGCGACACCACCGGGGTACTGCAGCCCTGTACACTGTATAATGGTAGAGCCAGGGTACTGCAGCCCTGTACACTGTCTAGCGATACCACCGGGGTACTGCAGCCCTGTCCACTGTATAATGGTAGAGCCGGGTACTGCAGCCCTGTACACTGTATAATGGTAGAGCCAGGGTACTGCAGCCCTGTACACTGTATAGCGACACCACCGGGGACGCAGCCCTGTCCACTGTATAATGGTAGAGCTGGGGTACTGCAGCCCTGTACACGATAGCGACACCACCGGGGACTGCAGCCCTGTCCACTGTATAATGGTAGAGCCGGGGTACTGCAGCCCTGTACACTGTATAGCGACACCACCGGGGACGCAGCCCTGTACACTGTATAATGGTAGAGCCGGGGACGCAGCCCTGTACACTGTATAGCGACACCACCGGGGACGCAGCCTGTCCACTGTATAATGGTAGAGCCGGGGACTGCAGCCCTGTACACTGTATAGCGACACCACTGGGGACGCAGCCCTGTACACTGTATAATGGTGGAGCCGGGGACGCAGCCCTGTACACTGTATAGCGACACCACCGGTGACGCAGCCCTGTCCACTGTATAATGGTAGAGCCGGGGACGCAGCCCTGTACACTGTATAGCGACACCACCGGGGACGCAGCCTGTCCACTGTATAATGGTAGAGCCGGGGTACTGCAGCCCTGTACACTGTATAGCGACACCACTGGGGTACTGCAGCCCTGTACACTGTATAATGGTGGAGCCGGGGTACTGCAGCCCTGTACACTATATAGCGACACCACTGGGGTACGCAGCCCTGTACACTGTATAATGGTAGAGCCGGGGTACTGCAGCCCTGTACACTGTATAGCGACACCACCGGGGTACTGCAGCCCTGTCCACTGTATAATGGTAGAGCCGGGGTACTGCAGCCCTGTACATTGTATAATGGTAGAGCCAGGGTACGCAGCCCGTACATTGTATAATGGTAGAGCGGGTACGCACCCGTACACGTATAATGGTGGAGCCGGGTACTGCAGCCTTCCACTATATACCACACACCGACCAGCCCGTCCACTGTATAATGGTAGACCGGGGACGCAGCCCTGTACACTGTATAATGGTAGAGCCAGGGTACTGCAGCCCTGTACACTGTATAATGGTAGAGCCAGGACGCAGCCCTGTACACGTATAATGGTAGAACCAGGGTACTGCAGCCCTGTACACTGTATAGCGACACCACCAGGGTACGCAGCCCGTACACTGTATAATGGTAGAGCCGGACCAGCCCTGTACACTGTATAGCACACCACCGGGACGCAGCCTGTCCACTGTATAATGGTAGACCGGGGACGGAGCCCTGTACACTGTAAGCGACACCACCGGGGTACGCAGCCCTGTACACGTATAATGGTAGAGCGGGGTACTGCAGTCCTGTACACTGTATAATGGTAGAGCCAGGGTACGCAGCCCTGTACACTGTATAGCACACCACCGGGACGCAGCCCTGTCCACTGTATAATGGTAGAGCTGGGGTACGCAGCCCTGTACACTGTATAGGACACCACCGGGTACGCAGCCCTGTCCACTGTATAATGGTAGACCGGACCAGCCCTGTACACGAAGCACAACCGACGCAGCCTGTACACTGTATAATGGTAGAGCCGACTGCAGCCCTGTACACTGTAAGCACACCACGGGGTACGCAGCCTGTCCACTGTATAATGGTAGACCGGGGTACCAGCCCTGTACACTGTATAGCGACACCACTGGGGACGCAGCCCTGTACACTGTATAATGGTGGAGCCGGGGTACGCAGCCCTGTACACTGACAGCGACACCACCGGGGACGCAGCCCTGTCCACTGTATAAGGTAGACCGGGGACCAGCCCTGTACACTGTATAGCGACACCACCGGGGACGCAGCCTGTCCACGTATAATGAGAGCCGGGGTACTGCAGCCCTGTACACTGTATAGCGACACCACTGGGGTACTGCAGCCCTGTACACTGTATAATGGTGGAGCCGGGTACGCAGCCCTGTACACATATAGCGACACCACTGGGGTACTGCAGCCCTGTACACTGTATAATGGTAGAGCCGGGTACTGCAGCCCTGTACACTGTATAGCGACACCACCGGGGTACGCAGCCCTGTCCACTGTATAATGGTAGAGCCGGGGTACTGCAGCCCTGTACATTGTATAATGGTAGAGCCAGGGTACTGCAGCCCTGTACATTGTATAATGGTAGAGCCGGGGTACTCAGCCCTGTACACTGTATAATGGTGGAGCCGGGGTACTGCAGCCTGTCCACTATATACCGACACCACCGGGGTACTGCAGCCCTGTCCACTGTATAATGGTAGAGCCGGTACTGCAGCCCTGTACACTGTATAATGGTAGAGCCAGGGTACTGCAGCCCTGTACACTGTATAATGGTAGAGCCAGGGTACTGCAGCCCTGTACACTGTATAATGGTAGAACCAGGGTACTGCAGCCCTGTACACTGTATAGCGACACCACCAGGGTACTGCAGCCCTGTACACTGTATAATGTAGAGCCGGGGTACTGCAGCCCTGTACACTGTATAGCGACACCACCGGGGTACTGCAGCCTGTCCACTGTATAATGGTAGAGCCGGGTACTGCAGCCCTGTACACTGTATAGCGACACCACTGGGGTACTGCAGCCCTGTACACTGTATAATGGTGGAGCCGGGGTACTGCAGCCCTGTACACTGTATAGCGACACCACCGGGGTACTGCAGCCCTGTCCACTGTATAATGGTAGAGCCGGGGTACTGCAGCCCTGTACACTGTATAGCGACACCACCGGGGTACTGTAGCCTGTCCACTGTATAATGGTAGAGCCAGGGTACTGCAGCCCTGTACACTGTATAGCGACACCACTGGGGTACTGCAGCCCTGTACACTGTATAATGGTGGAGCCGGGGTACTGCAGCCCTGTACACTATATAGCGACACCACTGGGGTACTGCAGCCCTGTACACTGTATAATGGTAGAGCCGGGGTACTGCAGCCCTGTACACTGTATAGCGACACCACCGGGGTACTGCAGCCCTGTCCACTGTATAATGGTAGAGCCGGGGTACTGCAGCCCTGTACATTGTATAATGGTAGAGCCAGGGTACTGCAGCCCTGTACATTGTATAATGGTAGAGCCGGGGTACTGCAGCCCTGTACACTGTATAATGGTGGAGCCGGGGTACTGCAGCCTGTCCACTATATACCGACACCACCGGGGTACTGCAGCCCTGTCCACTGTATAATGGTAGAGCCGGGGTACTGCAGCCCTGTACACTGTATAATGGTAGAGCCAGGGTACTGCAGCCCTGTACACTGTATAATGGTAGAGCCAGGGTACTGCAGCCCTGTACACTGTATAATGGTAGAACCAGGGTACTGCAGCCCTGTACACTGTATAGCGACACCACCAGGGTACTGCAGCCCTGTACACTGTATAATGGTAGAGCCGGGGTACTGCAGCCCTGTACACTGTATAGCGACACCACCGGGGTACTGCAGCCTGTCCACTGTATAATGGTAGAGCCGGGGTACTGCAGCCCTGTACACTGTATAGCGACACCACTGGGGTACTGCAGCCCTGTACACTGTATAATGGTGGAGCCGGGGTACTGCAGTCCTGTACACTGTATAATGGTAGAGCCAGGGTACTGCAGCCCTGTACACTGTATAGCGACACCACCGGGGTACTGCAGCCCTGTCCACTGTATAATGGTAGAGCTGGGGTACTGCAGCCCTGTACACTGTATAGCGACACCACCGGGGTACTGCAGCCCTGTCCACTGTATAATGGTAGAGCCGGGGTACTGCAGCCCTGTACACTGTATAGCGACACCACCGGGGTACTGCAGCCCTGTACACTGTATAATGGTAGAGCCGGGGTACTGCAGCCCTGTACACTGTATAGCGACACCACCGGGGTACTGCAGCCTGTCCACTGTATAATGGTAGAGCCGGGGTACTGCAGCCCTGTACACTGTATAGCGACACCACTGGGGTACTGCAGCCCTGTACACTGTATAATGGTGGAGCCGGGGTACTGCAGCCCTGTACACTGTATAGCGACACCACCGGGGTACTGCAGCCCTGTCCACTGTATAATGGTAGAGCCGGGGTACTGCAGCCCTGTACACTGTATAGCGACACCACCGGGGTACTGCAGCCTGTCCACTGTATAATGGTAGAGCCGGGGTACTGCAGCCCTGTACACTGTATAGCGACACCACTGGGGTACTGCAGCCCTGTACACTGTATAATGGTGGAGCCGGGGTACTGCAGCCCTGTACACTATATAGCGACACCACTGGGGTACTGCAGCCCTGTACACTGTATAATGGTAGAGCCGGGGTACTGCAGCCCTGTACACTGTATAGCGACACCACCGGGGTACTGCAGCCCTGTCCACTGTATAATGGTAGAGCCGGGGTACTGCAGCCCTGTACATTGTATAATGGTAGAGCCAGGGTACTGCAGCCCTGTACATTGTATAATGGTAGAGCCGGGGTACTGCAGCCCTGTACACTGTATAATGGTGGAGCTGGGGTACTGCAGCCTGTCCACTATATACCGACACCACCGGGGTACTGCAGCCCTGTCCACTGTATAATGGTAGAGCCGGGGTACTGCAGCCCTGTACACTGTATAATGGTAGAGCCAGGGTACTGCAGCCCTGTACACTGTATAATGGTAGAGCCAGGGTACTGCAGCCCTGTACACTGTATAATGGTAGAACCAGGGTACTGCAGCCCTGTACACTGTATAGCGACACCACCAGGGTACTGCAGCCCTGTACACTGTATAATGGTAGAGCCGGGGTACTGCAGCCCTGTACACTGTATAGCGACACCACCGGGGTACTGCAGCCTGTCCACTGTATAATGGTAGAGCCGGGGTACTGCAGCCCTGTACACTGTATAGCGACACCACTGGGGTACTGCAGCCCTGTACACTGTATAATGGTGGAGCCGGGGTACTGCAGCCCTGTACACTATATAGCGACACCACTGGGGTACTGCAGCCCTGTACACTGTATAATGGTAGAGCCGGGGTACTGCAGCCCTGTACACTGTATAGCGACACCACCGGGGTACTGCAGCCCTGTCCACTGTATAATGGTAGAGCCGGGGTACTGCAGCCCTGTACATTGTATAATGGTAGAGCCAGGGTACTGCAGCCCTGTACATTGTATAATGGTAGAGCCGGGGTACTGCAGCCCTGTACACTGTATAATGGTGGAGCCGGGGTACTGCAGCCCTGTACACTATATAGCGACACCACTGGGGTACTGCAGCCCTGTACACTGTATAGCGACACCACCAGGGTACTGCAGCCCTGTACACTGTATAATGGTAGAGCCGGGGTACTGCAGCCTTGTACACTGTATAGCGACACCACCGGGGTACTGCAGCCTGTCCACTGTATAATGGTAAAGCCGGGGTACTGCAGCCCTGTACACTGTATAGCGACACCACTGGGGTACTGCAGCCCTGTACACTGTATAATGGTGGAGCCGGGGTACTGCAGCCTGTCCACTATATACCGACACCACCAGGGTACTGCAGCCCTGTACACTGTATAATGGTAGAGCCAGGGTACTGCAGCCCTTTACACTGTCTAGCGATACCACCGGGGTACTGCAGCCCTGTCCACTGTATAATGGTAGAGCCGGGGTACTGCAGCCCTGTACACTGTATAATGGTAGAGCCGGGGTACTGCAGCCTGTCCACTATATACCGACACCACCGGGGTACTGCAGCCCTGTACACTGTATAGCGACACCACCGGGGTACTGCAGCCCTGTACACTGTATAATGGAAGAGCCGGGGTACTGCAGCCTGTCCACTATATACCGACACCACCGGGGTACTGCAGCCCTGTACACTGTATAATGGTAGAGCCAGGGTACTGCAGCCCTGTACACTGTATAGCGACACCACCGGGGTACTGCAGCCCTGTCCACTGTATAATGGTAGAGCCGGGGTACTGCAGCCCTGTACACTGTATAGCGACACCACCGGGGTACTGCAGCCCTGTCCACTGTATAATGGTAGAGCCAGGGTACTGCAGCCCTGTACACTGTATAGCGACACCACCGGGGTACTGCAGCCCTGTACACTGTATTATGGTAGAGCCGGGGTACTGCAGCCCTGTACACTGTATAGCGACACCACCGGGGTACTGCAGCCTGTCCACTGTATAATGGTAGAGCCGGGGTACTGCAGCCCTGTACACTGTATAGCGACACCACTGGGGTACTGCAGCCCTGTACACTGTATAATGGTGGAGCCGGGGTACTGCAGCCCTGTACACTGTATAGCGACACCACCGGGGTACGCAGCCCTGTCCACTGTATAATGGTAGAGCCGGGGTACTGCAGCCCTGTACACTGTATAGCGACACCACCGGGGTACGTAGCCTGTCCACTGTATAATGGTAGAGCCAGGGTACTGCAGCCCTGTACACTGTATAGCGACACCACTGGGGTACTGCAGCCCTGTACACTGTATAATGGTGGAGCCGGGGTACTGCAGCCCTGTACACTATATAGCGACACCACTGGGGTACTGCAGCCCTGTACACTGTATAATGGTAGAGCCGGGGTACTGCAGCCCTGTACACTGTATAGCGACACCACCGGGGTACTGCAGCCCTGTCCACTGTATAATGGTAGAGCCGGGGTACTGCAGCCCTGTACATTGTATAATGGTAGAGCCAGGGTACTGCAGCCCTGTACATTGTATAATGGTAGAGCCGGGGTACTGCAGCCCTGTACACTGTATAATGGTGGAGCCGGGGTACTGCAGCCTGTCCACTATATACCGACACCACCGGGGACTGCAGCCCTGTCCACGATAATGGTAGAGCCGGGGTACGCAGCCCTGTACACTGTATAATGGTAGAGCCAGGGTACTGCAGCCCTGTACACTGTATAATGGTAGAGCCAGGGTACTGCAGCCCTGTACACTGTATAATGGTAGAACCAGGGTACTGCAGCCCTGTACACTGTATAGCGACACCACCAGGGTACTGCAGCCCTGTACACTGTATAATGGTAGAGCCGGGGTACTGCAGCCCTGTACACTGTATAGCGACACCACCGGGGTACTGCAGCCTGTCCACTGTATAATGGTAGAGCCGGGGTACTGCAGCCCTGTACACTGTATAGCGACACCACTGGGGTACTGCAGCCCTGTACACTGTATAATGGTGGAGCCGGGGTACTGCAGTCCTGTACACTGTATAATGGTAGAGCCAGGGTACTGCAGCCCTGTACACTGTATAGCGACACCACCGGGGTACTGCAGCCCTGTCCACTGTATAATGGTAGAGCTGGGGTACTGCAGCCCTGTACACTGTATAGCGACACCACCGGGGTACTGCAGCCCTGTCCACTGTATAATGGTAGAGCCGGGGTACTGCAGCCCTGTACACTGTATAGCGACACCACCGGGGTACTGCAGCCCTGTACACTGTATAATGGTAGAGCCGGGGTACTGCAGCCCTGTACACTGTATAGCGACACCACCGGGGTACTGCAGCCTGTCCACTGTATAATGGTAGAGCCGGGGTACTGCAGCCCTGTACACTGTATAGCGACACCACTGGGGTACTGCAGCCCTGTACACTGTATAATGGTGGAGCCGGGGTACTGCAGCCCTGTACACTGTATAGCGACACCACCGGGGTACTGCAGCCCTGTCCACTGTATAATGGTAGAGCCGGGGTACTGCAGCCCTGTACACTGTATAGCGACACCACCGGGGTACTGCAGCCTGTCCACTGTATAATGGTAGAGCCGGGGTACTGCAGCCCTGTACACTGTATAGCGACACCACTGGGGTACTGCAGCCCTGTACACTGTATAATGGTGGAGCCGGGGTACTGCAGCCCTGTACACTATATAGCGACACCACTGGGGTACTGCAGCCCTGTACACTGTATAATGGTAGAGCCGGGGTACTGCAGCCCTGTACACTGTATAGCGACACCACCGGGGTACTGCAGCCCTGTCCACTGTATAATGGTAGAGCCGGGGTACTGCAGCCCTGTACATTGTATAATGGTAGAGCCAGGGTACTGCAGCCCTGTACATTGTATAATGGTAGAGCCGGGGTACTGCAGCCCTGTACACTGTATAATGGTGGAGCTGGGGTACTGCAGCCTGTCCACTATATACCGACACCACCGGGGTACTGCAGCCCTGTCCACTGTATAATGGTAGAGCCGGGGTACTGCAGCCCTGTACACTGTATAATGGTAGAGCCAGGGTACTGCAGCCCTGTACACTGTATAATGGTAGAGCCAGGGTACTGCAGCCCTGTACACTGTATAATGGTAGAACCAGGGTACTGCAGCCCTGTACACTGTATAGCGACACCACCAGGGTACTGCAGCCCTGTACACTGTATAATGGTAGAGCCGGGGTACTGCAGCCCTGTACACTGTATAGCGACACCACCGGGGTACTGCAGCCTGTCCACTGTATAATGGTAGAGCCGGGGTACTGCAGCCCTGTACACTGTATAGCGACACCACTGGGGTACTGCAGCCCTGTACACTGTATAATGGTGGAGCCGGGGTACTGCAGCCCTGTACACTATATAGCGACACCACTGGGGTACTGCAGCCCTGTACACTGTATAATGGTAGAGCCGGGGTACTGCAGCCCTGTACACTGTATAGCGACACCACCGGGGTACTGCAGCCCTGTCCACTGTATAATGGTAGAGCCGGGGTACTGCAGCCCTGTACATTGTATAATGGTAGAGCCAGGGTACTGCAGCCCTGTACATTGTATAATGGTAGAGCCGGGGTACTGCAGCCCTGTACACTGTATAATGGTGGAGCCGGGGTACTGCAGCCCTGTACACTATATAGCGACACCACTGGGGTACTGCAGCCCTGTACACTGTATAGCGACACCACCAGGGTACTGCAGCCCTGTACACTGTATAATGGTAGAGCCGGGGTACTGCAGCCTTGTACACTGTATAGCGACACCACCGGGGTACTGCAGCCTGTCCACTGTATAATGGTAAAGCCGGGGTACTGCAGCCCTGTACACTGTATAGCGACACCACTGGGGTACTGCAGCCCTGTACACTGTATAATGGTGGAGCCGGGGTACTGCAGCCTGTCCACTATATACCGACACCACCAGGGTACTGCAGCCCTGTACACTGTATAATGGTAGAGCCAGGGTACTGCAGCCCTTTACACTGTCTAGCGATACCACCGGGGTACTGCAGCCCTGTCCACTGTATAATGGTAGAGCCGGGACTGCAGCCCTGTACACTGTATAATGGTAGAGCCGGGGTACTGCAGCCTGTCCACATATACCGACACCACCGGGGACTGCAGCCCTGTACACTGTAAGCGACACCACCGGGGTACTGCAGCCCTGTACACTGTATAATGGAAGAGCCGGGGTACTGCAGCCTGTCCACATATACCGACACCACCGGGGTACTGCAGCCCTGTACACTGTATAATGGTAGAGCCAGGGACTGCAGCCCTGTACACTGTATAGCGACACCACCGGGGTACTGCAGCCCTGTCCACTGTATAATGGTAGAGCCGGGTACTGCAGCCCTGTACACTGTATAGCGACACCACCGGGGACGCAGCCCTGTCCACTGTATAATGGTAGAGCCAGGGTACTGCAGCCCTGTACACTGTATAGCGACACCACCGGGGTACTGCAGCCCTGTACACTGTATTATGGTAGAGCCGGGGTACTGCAGCCCTGTACACTGTATAGCGACACCACCGGGGTACTGCAGCCTGTCCACTGTATAATGGTAGAGCCGGGGTACTGCAGCCCTGTACACTGTATAGCGACACCACTGGGGTACTGCAGCCCTGTACACTGTATAATGGTGGAGCCGGGGTACTGCAGCCCTGTACACTGTATAGCGACACCACCGGGGTACTGCAGCCCTGTCCACTGTATAATGGTAGAGCCGGGGTACTGCAGCCCTGTACACTGTATAGCGACACCACCGGGGTACTGTAGCCTGTCCACTGTATAATGGTAGAGCCAGGGTACTGCAGCCCTGTACACTGTATAGCGACACCACTGGGGTACTGCAGCCCTGTACACTGTATAATGGTGGAGCCGGGGTACTGCAGCCCTGTACACTATATAGCGACACCACTGGGGTACTGCAGCCCTGTACACTGTATAATGGTAGAGCCGGGGTACTGCAGCCCTGTACACTGTATAGCGACACCACCGGGGTACTGCAGCCCTGTCCACTGTATAATGGTAGAGCCGGGGTACTGCAGCCCTGTACATTGTATAATGGTAGAGCCAGGGTACTGCAGCCCTGTACATTGTATAATGGTAGAGCCGGGGTACTGCAGCCCTGTACACTGTATAATGGTGGAGCCGGGGTACTGCAGCCTGTCCACTATATACCGACACCACCGGGGTACTGCAGCCCTGTCCACTGTATAATGGTAGAGCCGGGGTACTGCAGCCCTGTACACTGTATAATGGTAGAGCCAGGGTACTGCAGCCCTGTACACTGTATAATGGTAGAGCCAGGGTACTGCAGCCCTGTACACTGTATAATGGTAGAACCAGGGTACTGCAGCCCTGTACACTGTATAGCGACACCACCAGGGTACTGCAGCCCTGTACACTGTATAATGGTAGAGCCGGGGTACTGCAGCCCTGTACACTGTATAGCGACACCACCGGGGTACTGCAGCCCTGTCCACTGTATAATGGTAGAGCCGGGGTACTGCAGCCCTGTACACTGTATAGCGACACCACTGGGGTACTGCAGCCCTGTACACTGTATAATGGTGGAGCCGGGGTACTGCAGCCCTGTACACTATATAGCGACACCACTGGGGTACTGCAGCCCTGTACACTGTATAATGGTAGAGCCAGGGTACTGCAGCCCTGTACACTGTATAGCGACACCACCGGGGTACTGCAGCCCTGTCCACTGTATAATGGTAGAGCCGGGGTACTGCAGCCCTGTACATTGTATAATGGTAGAGCCAGGGTACTGCAGCCCTGTACATTGTATAATGGTAGAGCCGGGGTACTGCAGCCCTGTACACTGTATAATGGTGGAGCCGGGGTACTGCAGCCCTGTACACTATATAGCGACACCACTGGGGTACTGCAGCCCTGTACACTGTATAATGGTAGAGCCGGGGTACTGCAGCCCTGTACACTGTATAGCGACACCACCGGGGTACTGCAGCCCTGTCCACTGTATAATGGTAGAGCCGGGGTACTGCAGCCCTGTACACTGTATAATGGTAGAGCCAGGGTACTGCAGCCCTGTACACTGTATAATGGTAGAGCCAGGGTACTGTTGCCCTGTACACTGTATAACGGCAGCACCAGGTACTTTACCCCTGTACACTGTATAGTGTCTATTACCAGTAAATCCCATCCACACATTGCGGACAAATACATGCAGCGGACACTCTGTGATCGGTGGTTTCCCTGTAGCTATAATGGAAGCGGAAACTTTCTGTGAACAGCACTTCAGGAAAAAACATGAACCGTTGTGTGATGATTCTGCTCAAGTGTGGCTATAACTCAGATGTATTTTGATCTCTGGGTATAGGATCTCCCTTCTTGCTTGCACTCATTCATACTATGCGCAGCTATAAGCCTAGGTGCATATTGGCAGTAGTGGCCAGGCTGGTACAATAGGGCTCCGTTGTATTCCTATACAGCCCTGGCTGATCAAACAATAGTGCATTGTTCAAGCCTGGGCTGTTGATCAGATATGACTGATAACAGGGTATCAATTCACTTTGTCTCAGCTCTATACAAAAGATCTGGATTTGATTGAATTAACTCATCAGACATACAGTCGCCGGTGACCTCATTCTGGGAGGGGGCCTAAAGGGTATAAAAGATGAGGTAAGAGGTCTGTGGGAGGAGATTACACTATGGAGATCATGCTATGAAGACTGTGCTGGGATTATGCTACAGAGTTGACACAGACGGACCATGAGGAGAGGCTGCTGTGATGAGATTCTGTTGAGACTATTGGACTAATGCTGAAAGACTGTTATGAGAGCATGCTGGCTGGATTATCGTTTTAATGCCACATGCTGAAAAGCCTCCACTGGTGACTCACACATGCCATGTGTGAGTGTTGGACTATAGAACCACATCAAGGACATGTGTGGTAAAGTAATCATTTCACCTTTAATCCCTTTTATTTTATTTGTACTGTATCTTGTAACTAGTAACTGTTAATGCTTGCATATGTCTGCATATCTGTTCTGATCTGTATATTTTAGATTTTAATACCGACCCATTTAGGGGTTAATAAATATATAAAATTTAGAAGGCTTGTCTTGTATTTATCTTGTGAACCCGACATTCACTGGAGGTGAGTGTGGTTTTTATATGAAAGAGGACTCAGGTGTGGCCAAAGCGGTTTGGTGCACTGAGGATCTTTCACACGTTGCCGCTGCAGTTTTTCCAGGAGCCCTTTTTTGCTGCGGCCCACTACATGGAGGGCTTAGCCTAACACTGGAGGACACAGCATAAGCAAATGTGGTGCATTCTGGGCCATACAGGTCCCTTTTGTCAGGGTTTTGCTACAATGTATCTGCAGTCAACAGAACTTTAAATCTAAAAGGAACACGGAATGGGAAGAGAATGACATTTGCTGTGACATTTCACCTGTTTGAATAATCCAGGCGTTCTCCGATCCTCAGGGATAGAATCTCGTTTTGTAACTATCCAGCAAGATTTCATTGCAGAAGTGCAAACAGAGGTGCGAGGGAAGGAACATGAGCGAAACTAATGTCAGGAAATATCAGATCTATAATTAAGATGCACCTGGCCGCCTCCAGCGCCATTGATTACAGCTCTGCGGGAATCTGCCCTGAGGAGCGTTCTGGGGATTACACCAATACATGAGATTTGTGGTCTCACGTCTCAGGAAGATGAAATCCAATCTGAAATTTAATTTCATTTTTCCAATCGGATTCCTACAAAGACTCAAATGTGTCAGGGATTAACATTAGCAATTTGTGAAAGGGGCAGCAGCAGGACGGATTTCCTGTAGACCAAGTCAGATGTCTAAATTCTTTGTGCTATTGTACCATTAAAATGAAATCAGCCCCCTGTTCAGATGATTGCCCTGTCTCTGGATTCAGAAATCCCCACTGATCTGAGGATTTCCCTGACTCTAACTTCAGAAACTTCCACTGATCTGAGCATTACCCTGGCTGTAGCTTCAGAAACTGCCTCTGACCTGAGGATTGCCCTGGCTCTACATTCAGAAACCCCCACTGATCAGAGGATTGCCCTGGTTCTACATTCAAAAACCCCCAATGATCAGATGATTGCCCTGGCTCTGGATTCAGAAATCCCCACTGATCAGAGGATTGCCCTGGCTCTGGATTCAGAAACTCCCACTGATCTGAGGTTTGCCCTGGCTCTAGATTCAGACACTTCCAATGATCTGAGGATTACCCTTGCTCTAGATTCAGAAACTCCCACTGATTTGAGGATTGTTGTGGTTCTAGATTCAGAAACCCCCACTGATCTGAGGATTGCCCTTGCTCTAGATTCAGAAACTCCCACTGATTTGAGGATTGCTGTGGTTCTAAATGCAGAAACTCCCACTAATCTGAGGCTTACCCAGGTTGTAGCCACAGAATCTGTCTCTGATATGAGGATTTCCCTGAATCTAGATTCAGAAACCACCTCTGAACTGAGGCTGCCCTGGCTCTAGATTCATAAACTACCACTGATCAGAGGAATGCCCTCTCTCTAGCTTCAGAAACCTCCAATGATCAGCCCTGGCTCTAGATTCAGAAACTACCACCGATCACAGGAATGCCCTGGCTCTAGATTCAGAAACTACCACTGCTTTGTGGATTGCCCTGGCTCTATATTCAGAAACTACCACTGCTTTGTGGATTGCCCTGGCTCTATATTCAGAAACCCCCACTGATCTGAGCATTACCCTGGCTATAGATTCAGAAATTGCCTCTGATCGAAAGACTGCCCTGAATCTAGATCAGAAACCACCTCTGATCTGAAGATTCCCTTGCTCTAGATTCAGAAACTCCCACTGATTTGAGGATTGCTGTGGTTCTAAATTCAGTAACTCCCACTAATCTGAGGCTTACCCAGGTTGTAGCTACAGAATCTGTCTCTGATCTGAGGCTTTCCCTGAATCTAGATTCAGAAACCACCTCTGAACTGAGGCTGCCCTGGCTCTAGATTCATAAACTACCACTGATCAGAGGAATGCCCTGGCTCTAGCTTCAGAAACCCCCAATGATCAGTGGATTGCCCTGGCTCTAGATTCAGAAACTACCACTGATCAAAGGAATGCCCTGGCTCTAGATACAGAAACTACCACTGCTTTGTGGATTGCCCTGGCTCTATATTCAGAAACCACCACTGATCTGAGCATTACCCTGGCTATAGATTCAGAAATTGCCTCTCATCTAAAGACTGCCCTGAATCTAGATCAGAAACCACCTCTGATCTGAAGATTGCCTTGGCTTTAGATTCAGAAACTCCCACTGATCTGAGGATTGCCCTGTTTCTAGATTCAGAAACCCCCACTGATCAGAGGATTGCCCTGGCTCTAAAATCAGAAACTCCCACTAACCTGAGCAACTGATTCAGAAACTCCCACTGATTGGAGGATTGTTGTGGCTCTAGAATCAAAAAACCCCACTAATCTGAGGATTTCCCTTGCTCTAGATTCAAAAGCTCCCAATGACCTGAGGATTGCCTTGGCTCCACAATCAGAAACTCCCACTGATCTGAAGATTACCCTGGCTCTAGCTTCAGAAACCCCCACTGATCAAATGATTGCCCTGGCTCTAGATACATAACTCCAACAAATATGAGGAATTCTGTAAATTTTCAATTTAAAACCCCTACTGATTATAAGATTATGGAATCTAGAAATAGATTATTTCTATACTAGGTTATGTGTAGATTTCACTGTCTTTTGTATATGGCGGGTGCTCTTTTCTACAATGATATTACCTTATTATTATATAGAATATTTCTATACTATGTGATATGTAGATTTAGTCACAGTCTCCTGTACATGGCGGGTGCTCTTTTCTACAATGATATTACCTTATTATATAGAATATTTCTATACTATGTGATATGTAGTTTAGTCGCAGTCCCTGTATATGGCGGGTGCTCTTTTCTACAATGATATTACCTCATTATTATTATATAGAATATTTCTATACTATGTGATATGTAGATTTAGTCGCAGTCTCCTGTATATGGCGGGTGCTCTTTTCTACAATGATATAACCTTATTATTATATAGAATATTTCTATACTATGTGATATGTAGATTTAGTCGCAGTCTCTTGTATATGGCGGGTGCTCTTTTCTACAATGATATAACCTTATTATTATATAGATTATTTCTATACTATGTGATATGTAGATTTAGTCGCAGTCTCCTGTATATGGCGGGTGCTCTTTTCTACAATGATATTACCTTAATATTATATAGAATATTTCTATACTATGTGATATGTAGATTTAGTCGCAGTCTCCTGTATATGGCGGGTGCTCTTTTCTACAATGATATTACCTTATTATATAGAATATTTCTATACTATGTGATATGTAGATTTAGTCGCAGTCTCCTGTATATGGCGGGTGCTCTTTTCTACAATGATATTACCTTATTATTATATAGAATATTTCTATACTATGTGATATGTAGATTTAGTCACAGTCTCCTGTACATGGCGGGTGCTCTTTTCTACAATGATATTACCTTATTATATAGAATATTTCTATACTATGTGATATGTAGATTTAGTCACAGTCTCCTGTATATGGCGGGTGCTCTTTTCTACAATGATATTACCTCATTATTATTATATAGAATATTTCTATACTATGTGATATGTAGATTTAGTCGCAGTCTCCTGTATATGGCGGGTGCTCTTTTCTACAATGATATAACCTTCTTATTATATAGAATATTTCTATACTATGTGATATGTAGATTTAGTCGCAGTCTCTTGTATATGGCGGGTGCTCTTTTCTACAATGATATAACCTTATTATTATATAGATTATTTCTATACTATGTGATATGTAGATTTAGTCGCAGTCTCCTGTATATGGCGGGTGCTCTTTTCTACATTGATATTACCTTATAATATAGAATATTTCTATACTATGTGATATGTAGATTTAGTCGCAGTCTCTTGTATATGGCGGGTGCTCTTTTCTACAATGATATTACCTTTTATTATATAGAATATTTCTATACTATGTGATATGTAGATTTAGTCGCAGTCTCCTGTATATGGCGGGTGCTCTTTTCCACAATGATATTACCTTATTATTATATAGAATATTTCTATACTATGTGATATGTAGATTTAGTCGCAGTCTCTATGGCGGGTGCTCTTTTCTACAATGATATTACCTTATTATATAGAATATTTCTATACTATGTGATATGTAGATTTAGTCGCAGTCTCTTGTACATGGCGGGTGCTCTTTTCTACATTGATATTACCTTAATATTATATAGAATATTTCTATACTATGTTATATGTAGATTTAGTCGCAGTCTCTTGTACATGGCCGGTGCTCTTTTCTACAATGATATTATCTTATTATATAGAATATTTCTATACTATGTGATATGTAGATTTAGTCGCAGTCTCTATGGCGGGTGCTCTTTTCTACAATGATATTACCTTATTATATAGAATATTTCTATACTATGTGATATGTAGATTTAGTCGCAGTCTCTTGTACATGGCGGGTGCTCTTTTCTACAATGATATAACCTTATTATTATATAGATTATTTCTATACTATGTGATATGTAGATTTAGTCGCAGTCTCCTGTATATGGCGGGTGCTCTTTTCTACAATGATATTACCTTATTAATATAGAATATTTCTATACTATGTGATATGTAGATTTAGTCGCAGTCTCTATGGCGGGTGCTCTTTTCTACAATGATATTACCTTTTATTATATAGAATATTTCTATACTATGTGATATGTAGATTTAGTCGCAGTCTCCTGTATATGGCGGGTGCTCTTTTCCACAATGATATTACCTTATTATTATATAGAATATTTCTATACTATGTGATATGTAGATTTAGTCGCAGTCTCTATGGCGGGTGCTCTTTTCTACAATGATATTACCTTATTATATAGAATATTTCTATACTATGTGATATGTAGATTTAGTCGCAGTCTCTTGTACATGGCGGGTGCTCTTTTCTACATTGATATTACCTTAATATTATATAGAATATTTCTATACTATGTTATATGTAGATTTAGTCGCAGTCTCTTGTACATGGCCGGTGCTCTTTTCTACAATGATATTATCTTATTATATAGAATATTTCTATACTATGTGATATGTAGATTTAGTCGCAGTCTCTATGGCGGGTGCTCTTTTCTACAATGATATTACCTTATTATATAGAATATTTCTATACTATGTGATATGTAGATTTAGTCGCAGTCTCTTGTACATGGCGGGTGCTCTTTTCTACAATGATATAACCTTATTATTATATAGATTATTTCTATACTATGTGATATGTAGATTTAGTCGCAGTCTCCTGTATATGGCGGGTGCTCTTTTCTACAATGATATTACCTTATCATATAGAATATTTCTATACTATGTGATATGTAGATTTAGTCGCAGTCTCTTGTATATGGCGGGTGCTCTTTTCTACAATGATATTACCTTAATATTATATAGAATATTTCTATACTATGTTATATGTAGATTTAGTCGCAGTCTCCTGTATATGGCGGGTGCTCTTTTCTACAATGATATAACATTATGATATAGAATATTTCTATACTATGTGATATGTAGATTTAGTCGCAGTCTCTTGTATATGGCGGGTGCTCTTTTCTACAATGATATAACCTTATTATTATATAGATTATTTCTATACTATGTGATATGTAGATTTAGTCGCAGTCTCCTGTATATGGCGGGTGCTCTTTTCTACAATGATATTACCTTATAATATAGAATATTTCTATACTATGTGATATGTAGATTTAGTCGCAGTCTCTATGGCGGGTGCTCTTTTCTACAATGATATTACCTTATTATATAGAATATTTCTATACTATGTGATATGTAGATTTAGTCGCAGTCTCCTGTATATGGCGGGTGCTCTTTCCTACAATGATATTACCTTATTATATAGAATATTTCTATACTATGTGATATGTAGATTTAGTCACAGTCTCTATGGCGGGTGCTCTTTTCTACAATGATATTACCTTATTATATAGAATATTTCTATACTATGTGATATGTAGATTTAGTCGCAGTCTCCTGTATATGGCGGGTGCTCTTTTCCACAATGATATTACCTTATTATTATATAGAATATTTCTATACTATGTGATATGTAGATTTAGTCGCAGTCTCTGATGGCGGGTGCTCTTTTCTACAATGATATTACCTTATTATATAGAATATTTCTATACTATGTGATATGTAGATTTAGTCGCAGTCTCCTGTATATGGCGGGTGCTCTTTTCTACATTGATATAACCTTATTATTATATAGAATATTTCTATACTATGTGATATGTAGATTAAGTCGCAGTCTCCTGTATATGGCGGGTGCTCTTTTCTACATTGATATAACCTTATTATTATATAGAATATTTCTATACTATGTGATATGTAGATTTAGTCGCAGTCTCTTGTATATGGCGGGTGCTCTTTTCTACAATGATATAACCTTATTATTATATAGATTATTTCTATACTATGTGATATGTAGATTTAGTCGCAGTCTCCTGTATATGGCGGGTGCTCTTTTATACAATGATATTACCTTATTATTACATAGAATATTTCTATACTATGTGATATGTAGATTTAGTCGCAGTCTCCTGTATATGGCGGGTGCTCTTTTCTACAATGATATAACCTTATTATTATATAGAATATTTCTATACTATGTGATATGTAGATTTAGTCGCAGTCTCTTGTATATGGCGGGTGCTCTTTTCTACAATGATATAACCTTATTATTATATAGATTATTTCTATACTATGTGATATGTAGATTTAGTCGCAGTCTCCTGTATATGGCGGGTGCTCTTTTCTACAATGATATTACCTTATTATTATATAGAATATTTCTATACTATGTTATATGTAGATTTAGTCGCAGTCTCCTGTACATGGCGGGTGCTCTTTTCTACAATGATATTACCTTATTATTATATAGAATATTTCTATACTATGTGATATGTCGATTTAGTCGCAGTCTCCTGTATATGGCGGGTGCTCTTTTCTACAATGATATAATCTTATTATTATATAGATTATTTCTATACTATGTGATATGTAGATTTAGTCGCAGTCTCCTGTATATGGCGGGTGCTCTTTTCTACAATGATATTACCTTATTATTATATAGAATATTTCTATACTATGTTATATGTAGATTTAGTCGCAGTCTCCTGTATATGGCGGGTGCTCTTTTCTACAATGATATTACCTTATTATTATATAGAATATTTCTATACTATGTGATATGTCGATTTATCGCAGTCTCTTGATATGGCGGGTGCTCTTTTCTACAATGATATAACCTTATTATTATATAGATTATTTCTATACTATGTGATATGTAGATTTAGTCGCAGTCTCCTGTATATGGCGGGTGCTCTTTTCTACAATGATATTACCTTATTATATAGAATATTTCTATAGTATGTGATATGTAGATTTAGTCGCAGTCTCTTGTATATGGCGGGTGCTCTTTTCTACAATGATATAACCTTATTATTATATAGATTATTTCTATACTATGTGATATGTAGATTTAGTCGCAGTCTCCTGTATATGGCGGGTGCTCTTTTCTACAATGATATTACCTTATATTATATAGAATATTTCTATACTATGTGATATGTAGATTTAGTCGCAGTCTCTATGGCGGGTGCTCTTTTCTACAATGGTATTACCTTATTATATAGAATATTTCTATACTATGTGATATGTAGATTTAGTCGCAGTCTCCTGTATATGGCGGGTGCTCTTTTCTACAATGATATTACCTTAATATTATATAGAATATTTCTATACTATGTTATATGTAGATTTAGTCGCAGTCTCTTGTACATGGCCGGTGCTCTTTTCTACAATGATATTATCTTATTATATAGAATATTTCTATACTATGTGATATGTAGATTTAGTCGCAGTCTCTTGTATATGGCGGGTGCTCTTTTCTACATTGATATAACCTTATTATTATATAGAATATTTCTATACTATGTGATATGTAGATTTAGTCGCAGTCTCTTGTATATGGCGGGTGCTCTTTTCTACAATGATATAACCTTATTATTATATAGAATATTTCTATACTATGTGATATGTAGATTTAGTCGCAGTCTCCTGTATATGGCGGGTGCTCTTTTCTACAATGATATAACCTTATTATTATATAGAATATTTCTATGCTATGTGATATGTAGATTTAGTCGCAGTCTCCTGTATATGGCGGGTGCTCTTTTCTACAATGATATTACCTTATTATTACATAGAATATTTCTATACTATGTGATATGTAGATTTAGTCGCAGTCTCCTCTATATGGCGGGTGCTCTTTTCTACAATGATATAACCTTATTATTATATAGAATATTTCTATACTATGTGATATGTAGATTTAGTCGCAGTCTCTTGTATATGGCGGGTGCTCTTTTCTACAATGATATAACCTTATTATTATATAGATTATTTCTATACTATGTGATATGTAGATTTAGTCGCAGTCTCCTGTATATGGCGGGTGCTCTTTTCTACAATGATATTACCTTATTATTATATAGAATATTTCTATACTATGTTATATGTAGATTTAGTCGCAGTCTCCTGTATATGGCGGGTGCTCTTTTCTACAATGATATAACATTATGATATAGAATATTTCTATACTATGTGATATGTAGGTTTAGTCGCAGTCTCTTGTATATGGCGGGTGCTCTTTTCTACAATGATATAACCTTATTATTATATAGAATATTTCTAAACTATGTGATATGTAGATTTAGTCGTAGTCTCCTGTATATGGCGGGTGCTCTTTTCTACAATGATATAACCTTATTATTATATAGAATATTTCTAAACTATGTGATATGTAGATTTAGTCGCAGTCTCCTGTATATGGCGGGTGCTCTTTTCTACATTGATATAACCTTATTATTATATAGAATATTTCTATACTATGTGATATGTAGATTAAGTCGCAGTCTCCTGTATATGGCGGGTGCTCTTTTCTACATTGATATAACCTTATTATTATATAGAATATTTCTATACTATGTGATATGTAGATTTAGTCGCAGTCTCTTGTATATGGCGGGTGCTCTTTTCTACAATGATATAACCTTATTATTATATAGATTATTTCTATACTATGTGATATGTAGATTAAGTCGCAGTCTCCTGTATATGGCGGGTGCTCTTTTATACAATGATATTACCTTATTATTACATAGAATATTTCTATACTATGTGATATGTAGATTTAGTCGCAGTCTCCTGTATATGGCGGGTGCTCTTTTCTACAATGATATAACCTTATTATTACATAGAATATTTCTATACTATGTGATATGTAGATTTAGTCGCAGTCTCTTGTATATGGCGGGTGCTCTTTTCTACAATGATATAACCTTATTATTATATAGATTATTTCTATACTATGTGATATGTAGATTTAGTCGCAGTCTCCTGTATATGGCGGGTGCTCTTTTCTACAATGATATTACCTTATTATTATATAGAATATTTCTATACTATGTTATATGTAGATTTAGTCGCAGTCTCCTGTATATGGCGGGTGCTCTTTTCTACAATGATATTACCTTATTATTATATAGAATATTTCTATACTATGTGATATGTCGATTTAGTCGCAGTCTCTATGGCGGGTGCTCTTTTCTACAATGATATAATCTTATTATTATATAGATTATTTCTATACTATGTGATATGTAGATTTAGTCGCAGTCTCCTGTATATGGCGGGTGCTCTTTTCTACAATGATATTACCTTATTATTATATAGAATATTTCTATACTATGTTATATGTAGATTTAGTCGCAGTCTCCTGTATATGGCGGGTGCTCTTTTCTACAATGATATTACCTTATTATTATATAGAATATTTCTATACTATGTGATATGTCGATTTATCGCAGTCTCTGTATGGCGGGTGCTCTTTTCTACAATGATATAACCTTATTATTATATAGATTATTTCTATACTATGTGATATGTAGATTTAGTCGCAGTCTCCTGTATATGGCGGGTGCTCTTTTCTACAATGATATTACCTTATTATATAGAATATTTCTATACTATGTTATATGTAGATTTAGTCGCAGTCTCCTGTATATGGCGGGTGCTCTTTTCTACAATGATATAACATTATGATATAGAATATTTCTATACTATGTGATATGTAGATTTAGTCGCAGTCTCTTGTATATGGCGGGTGCTCTTTTCTACAATGATATAACCTTATTATTATATAGATTATTTCTATACTATGTGATATGTAGATTTAGTCGCAGTCTCCTGTATATGGCGGGTGCTCTTTTCTACAATGATATTACCTTATAATATAGAATATTTCTATACTATGTGATATGTAGATTTAGTCGCAGTCTCCTGTATATGGCGGGTGCTCTTTTCTACAATGGTATTACCTTATTATATAGAATATTTCTATACTATGTGATATGTAGATTTAGTCGCAGTCTCCTGTATATGGCGGGTGCTCTTTTCTACAATGATATTACCTTAATATTATATAGAATATTTCTATACTATGTTATATGTAGATTTAGTCGCAGTCTCTTGTACATGGCCGGTGCTCTTTTCTACAATGATATTATCTTATTACATAGAATATTTCTATACTATGTGATATGTAGATTTAGTCGCAGTCTCTTGTATATGGCGGGTGCTCTTTTCTACATTGATATAACCTTATTATTATATAGAATATTTCTATACTATGTGATATGTAGATTTAGTCGCAGTCTCTTGTATATGGCGGGTGCTCTTTTCTACAATGATATAACCTTATTATTATATAGAATATTTCTATACTATGTGATATGTAGATTTAGTCGCAGTCTCCTGTATATGGCGGGTGCTCTTTTCTACAATGATATAACCTTATTATTATATAGAATATTTCTATGCTATGTGATATGTAGATTTAGTCGCAGTCTCCTGTATATGGCGGGTGCTCTTTTCTACAATGATATTACCTTATTATTACATAGAATATTTCTATACTATGTGATATGTAGATTTAGTCGCAGTCTCCTGTATATGGCGGGTGCTCTTTTCTACAATGATATAACCTTATTATTATATAGAATATTTCTATACTATGTGATATGTAGATTTAGTCGCAGTCTCTTGTATATGGCGGGTGCTCTTTTCTACAATGATATAACCTTATTATTATATAGATTATTTCTATACTATGTGATATGTAGATTTAGTCGCAGTCTCCTGTATATGGCGGGTGCTCTTTTCTACAATGATATTACCTTATTATTATATAGAATATTTCTATACTATGTTATATGTAGATTTAGTCGCTGTCTCCTGTATATGGCGGGTGCTCTTTTCTACAATGATATAACATTATGATATAGAATATTTCTATACTATGTGATATGTAAGTTTAGTCGCAGTCTCTTGTATATGGCGGGTGCTCTTTTCTACAATGATATAACCTTATTATTATATAGAATATTTCTATACTATGTGATATGTAGATTTAGTCGTAGTCTCCTGTATATGGCGGGTGCTCTTTTCTACAATGATATTACCTTATTATTATATAGAATATTTCTATACTATGTGATATGTAGATTTAGTCGCAGTCTCTATGGCGGGTGCTCTTTTCTACAATGATATAACCTTATTATTATATAGATTATTTCTATACTATGTGATATGTAGATTTAGTCGCAGTCTCGTGTATATGGCGGGTGCTCTTTTCTACTATGATATTACATTATTATTATATAGAATATTTCTATACTATGTTATATGTAGATTTAGTCGCAGTCTCCTGTATATGGCGGGTGCTCTTTTCTACAATGATATTACCTTATTATTATATAGAATATTTCTATACTATGTGATATGTCGATTTAGTCGCAGTCTCTATGGCGGGTGCTCTTTTCTACAATGATATAACCTTATTATTATATAGATTATTTCTATACTATGTGATATGTAGATTTAGTCGCAGTCTCCTGTATATGGCGGGTGCTCTTTTCTACAATGATATTACCTTATTATATAGAATATTTCTATACTATGTGATATGTAGATTTAGTCGCAGTCTCTTGTATATGGCGGGTGCTCTTTTCTACAATGATATTACCTTAATATTATATAGAATATTTCTATACTATGTTATATGTAGATTTAGTCGCAGTCTCCTGTATATGGCGGGTGCTCTTTTCTACAATGATATAACATTATGATATAGAATATTTCTATACTATGTGATATGTAGATTTAGTCGCAGTCTCTTGTATATGGCGGGTGCTCTTTTCTACAATGATATAACCTTATTATTATATAGATTATTTCTATACTATGTGATATGTAGATTTAGTCGCAGTCTCCTGTATATGGCGGGTGCTCTTTTCTACAATGATATTACCTTATAATATAGAATATTTCTATACTATGTGATATGTAGATTTAGTCGCAGTCTCGTATATGGCGGGTGCTCTTTTCTACAATGATATTACCTTATTATTACATAGAATATTTCTATACTATGTGATATGTAGATTTAGTCGCAGTCTCCTGTATATGGCGGGTGCTCTTTTCTACAATGATATAACCTTATTATTATATAGAATATTTCTATACTATGTTATATGTAGATTTAGTCGCAGTCTCTTGTACATGGCCGGTGCTCTTTTCTACAATGATATTACCTTATTATATAGAATATTTCTATACTATGTGATATGTAGATTTAGTCGCAGTCTCCTGTATATGGCGGGTGCTCTTTTCTACAATGATATTACCTTAATATTATATAGAATATTTCTATACTATGTTATATGTAGATTTAGTCGCAGTCTCTTGTACATGGCCGGTGCTCTTTTCTACAATGATATTACTCTTATTATATAGAATATTTCTATACTATGTGATATGTAGATTTAGTCGCAATCTCTTGTATATGGCGGGTGCTCTTTTCTACATTGATATAACCTTATTATTATATAGAATATTTCTATACTATGTGATATGTAGATTTAGTCGCAGTCTCCTGTATATGGCGGGTGCTCTTTTCTACAATGATATTACCTTATTATATAGAATATTTCTATACTATGTTATATGTAGATTTAGTCGCAGTCTCCTGTATATGGCGGGTGCTCTTTTCTACAATGATATAACCTTATTATTATATAGAATATTTCTATACTATGTGATATGTAGGTTTAGTCGCAGTCTCCTGTATATGGCGGGTGCTCTTTTCTACAATGATATAACCTTATTATTATATAGAATATTTCTATACTATGTGATATGTAGATTTAGTCGCAGTCTCTTGTATATGGCGGGTGCTCTTTTCTACAATGATATAACCTTATTATTATATAGATTATTTCTATACTATGTGATATGTAGATTTAGTCGCAGTCTCCTGTATATGGCGGGTGCTCTTTTCTACAATGATATTACCTTATTATTATATAGAATATTTCTATACTATGTTATATGTAGATTTAGTTGCAGTCTCCTGTATATGGCGGGTGCTCTTTTCTACAATGATATAACCATTATGATATAGAATATTTCTATACTATGTGATATGTAGGTTTAGTCGCAGTCTCTTGTATATGGCGGGTGCTCTTTTCTACAATGATATAACCTTATTATTATATAGAATATTTCTATACTATGTGATATGTAGATTTAGTCGCAGTCTCCTGTATATGGCGGGTGCTCTTTTGTACAATGATATTACCTTATTATTATATAGAATATTTCTATACTATGTGATATGTCGATTTAGTCGCAGTCTCCTATGGCGGGTGCTCTTTTCTACAATGATATAACCTTATTATTATATAGAATATTTCTATACTATGTTATATGTAGATTTAGTCGCAGTCTCCTGTATATGGCGGGTGCTCTTTTCTACAATGATATAACCTTATTATTATATAGAATATTTCTATACTATGTGATATGTAGATTTAGTCACAGTCTCCTGTATATGGCGGGTGCTCTTTTCTACAATGATATAACATTATGATATAGAATATTTCTATACTATGTGATATGTAGATTTAGTCGCAGTCTCCTGTATATGGCGGGTGCTCTTTTCTACAATGATATTACCTTCTTATTATATAGAATATTTCTATACTATGTGATATGTAGATTTAGTCGCAGTCTCTTGTATATGGCGGGTGCTCTTTTCTACAATGATATAACCTTATTATTATATAGAATATTTCTATACTATGTGATATGTAGATTTAGTCGCAGTCTCCTGTATATGGCGGGTGCTCTTTTCTACAATGATATAACCTTATTATTATATAGAATATTTCTATACTATGTTATATGTAGATTTAGTCGCAGTCTCCTGTATATGGCGGGTGCTCTTTTCTACAATGATATAACCTTATTATTATATAGAATATTTCTATACTATGTGATATGTAGATTTAGTCACAGTCTCCTGTATATGGCGGGTGCTCTTTTCTACAATGATATAACATTATGATATAGAATATTTCTATACTATGTGATATGTAGATTTAGTCGCAGTCTCCTGTATATGGCGGGTGCTCTTTTCTACAATGATATTACCTTAATATTATATAGAATATTTCTATACTATGTTATATGTAGATTTAGTCGCAGTCTCTTGTACATGGCCGGTGCTCTTTTCTACAATGATATTACCTTATAATATAGAATATTTCTATACTATGTGATATGTAGATTTAGTCGCAGTCTCCTGATATGGCGGGTGCTCTTTTCTACAATGATATAACTTATTATGATATAGAATATTTCTATACTATGTGATATGTAGATTTAGTCGCAGTCTCCTGTATATGGCGGGTGCTCTTTTCTACAATGATATTACCTCTTATTATATAGAATATTTCTATACTATGTGATATGTAGATTTAGTCGCAGTCTCCTGTATATGGCGGGTGCTCTTTTCTACATTGATATAACCTTATTATTATATAGAATATTTCTATACTATGTGATATGTAGATTTAGTCGCAGTCTCTTGTATATGGCGGGTGCTCTTTTCTACAATGATATAACCTTATTATTATATAGAATATTTCTATACTATGTGATATGTAGATTTAGTCGCAGTCTCTTGTATATGGCGGGTGCTCTTTTCTACTATGATATAACCTTATTATTATATAGATTACTTCTTTACTCTGTGATATGTAGATTTTGGAATTCCTCTCCATTCCTCTTGCCCCTGCAGTATCTGTTCCGCATAATATACAGAGGAAACATCTGCAATGGGCGATTATTATCTGGAATGTTCTGTCAGGACAATTCAGTGTTGCAGATTTTCTTCATCGTCCGAATCTTTCACTCTCTTCATTTGGCCTTTTATAGAAATGGTTTTCATGTGAGAGCGCGCTCATGGCTCTGTCACTGCGGGTATATCATCCCGCACAAAGGTCACCCATCATCTTGTTTTATTTCTCCACACCGCACTGGAGGAAGAGCTCTTTACTCCATGACCTTGTCAGATATTGATTTATTGTATGAAGAAGTCATGAATCTGGAAAAAAGCAGCCAACATTTTTATTTTACCTTGTGATAAACAAGAGGATGGAGAAGGGAATAAATAAAATGGAGCCAGACCTGAATGTTGCTCCGACTCCTACAGCTCTGCTCTTACACTGTATCTATAATAGACAGATGTAGCAGAGCTGAGAATGTCACCTGTATGGCTCAGGATCTGTGAGCTGTAGTAACATTAGATCTTCACAGGTTTATAGCTAGAGATGTCCAAATATTTATGGGGTTTTTTGTTTGATTTGCTATTACTATATTGTTTGGTCTCTTCGGACCCCAGATTATAATAATTGGGAGCCCGAGAGGGTATACTCACCGTCCTCACCTCTCCTGGGCTCCCTCCAGGTCTTCTTCGATGGTGTTCTGGGTCGTCTAAAGCCTGTGATCGTGGTTTATGTGGCAAAGTCGTGACATTTTGACACTTGGCGAATTGAGGGAAGGTAAATATCAGTGTTAATATCTTTCGGCACTTCTTCTGCACCTCCACTTATATTCTGGGGTCTGAAGGGACGGAGTGATGGGCAAACCTTGGGAGATTCGTCCTGCGACTATTTACAAGATTTGAAAGCAAGTTTTAAGAGTCCCTAGAATATAGAAACTATTCATAAGTGGCAAACGGTTCAACCAAACCCCAAATTTTTGGAAAACTCGTAAAAAGTCAAATTTGCTATAAGCTGCTCTGCTCATCCCTACTCAGGAGCCGACTGCAAACTGCGCTAGGCTAGAGTTCAATATATACACTAAGCGAAGCGCCCCCTAGTGATGTCTAAACGGTGTGAGCTGATCGATCCAGGTATGGTCTCAATGCATGAGAATTAGATGTGAGGTTATATGTGATCTGATGGCTGTACATAGGAAAGTTGTAACCCTGGCAAATACAATGAGAATAATGATACAAACAACTAGATGACATTATCTACACACGTGGACAAAATTGTTGGTCCCCTCCCTCGTTTAATGAAAGAAAAACCCACAATGGTCACAGAAATAACTTGAATCTGACAGACTGGAAGTTGCCAAAATACATGTTGACAAGCCACAAAGCTTCTGGGAGAATGTCCTATGGACAGAGGAGACAAAAATTGAAATTTTTGGCAAGGCACATCAGCTCTATGTTCACAGACGGAAAAATGAAGCCTATCTTGAAAAGAACACTGTCCCTACTGTGACACATGGAGGAGGCTCTGTTATGTTCTGGGGCTGCTTTGTTGCATCTGGCACAAGGTGTCTTGAATCTGTGCAGGGTACAATGAAATCTCAAGACTATCAAGGGATTCTAGAGAGAAATGTGCTGCCCAGTGTCAGAAAGCTTGGTCTCAGTCGCAGGTCATGGGTCTTGCCACAGGATAATGACCCAAAACACAGCTAAAAACCCCCAAGAATGGCGAAGAGGGAAACATTGGACTATTCTGAAGTGGCCTTCTATGAGCCCTGACCTAAATCCTATTGGAAGGAGCTGAAACATGCCGTCTGGAAAAGGCACCCTTCACACCCTTCACACCCGAGACAACTGGAGCAGTTTGCTCATGAGGAGCGGCCAAAATCCCTGCTGAGAGGTGCAGAAGTCTCATTGCCAGTTACAGGAATCGTCTGATTGCAGGGATTGCCTCAAAAGGTTGTGCAACTAAATATTAAGGGAACCCTCATTTCTGTCCAGGCCTGTTTCATGTTGCAGCCTGGTTGGAAAGCAATGTCTGACTTTCATTTGTTCATTTTCATAGAATTTTTATATATTATTACTTTTGTCAGATTCAAGTTATTTCTGTGGCCATTGTGGTTTTTTCTTTCATTAAACGAGGGAGGGAACAACAATTTTGTCCACGTGTGTGTGTGTTTCATGTGCAGTACCCCGTGTGAACACACACAGCGCTGTTCAAAGGAAGCATGTCCATCAGCAGCCAAAAAATACACAGCACTTGTAATTGTGGCAGGTGTTGTGCAGGGGGTGTTTGGTGAAGGTTTTCTATTGAAAGGAAGTAAACCAGGTTAAAAAAATATATTGCAAAAACAAACCGTAATTTTCTTCATAGCAATGTTGTAAATAATCCTTACTCAGAGTTGCTCCCGTATCTACTGTGCATTACCAGTATGTACCAATATACCCAAGGTGGGGGTGGAGAGTCACTGCAATGGCTTTCATATGACATCAGAACCATGGATCTAGGTGGTATAAAACCGGAAATCTCATTAGAAGTGACCCCTCTACTTACTGGTCATACCAATGTGTGCCGATATTCTTAGTCAGGTCAATACTAGGGAGAACTTTAGAGCCCGTCTTCTACAAGTAAAAGGAAGTAAAAAAGCTTTATAAGGAAAGCAATGGAGCAGGCGCAGCCCTAGTGTAAGGCGGCTGGACTTGAGGGCAAGCAGCTAGGCCAGTATTAGGGAGCTTGAGGTTGGCTAGCAAAGGGTTAAGCATTAACAGGAGGAGGGGGGATATAAAAGGAAAGCTCAGGGGAACTACGTCACAAGGGGCTCCTCAAAGCCAGAAACACCAGAAAACTCGTGCACAAGGGCCATGCAATGAATGAGGAGTTATAAGGCATATGGGGGGCCTTTGGGTGGGCATGTATTCATAGGGCCTGGGGATGGAATAATTAATGGTACCCTCTGGTGGGAGGGTAATGAAGATATGATGAAGATGACACACATTATGAAAGAGAGTGCCAGGACCATTCTGGCCAAGATGTCATGATGTTGTACTTTGTATTTTGCCCTTGTGTTGTAATGATCATAGAGTCCACATCATAATGCACATACAGTGCACATCATAATACTGTAAATACAGCCACCATAATACTGCAAATACAGCCACCATAATACTACACCTACAGCCACCATAATACTGTACCTACAGCCACCATAATACTGCACCTACAGCCACCATAATACTGCACCTACAGCCACCATAATACTACACCTACAGCCACCGTAATACTGCACATACAGCCACCATCATACTGCACCTACAGCCACCGTAATACTGCACCTACAGCCACCTTAATACTGTAAATACAGCCACCATAATACTGCAAATACAGCCACCATAATACTACACCTACAGCCACCATAATACTGCACCTACAGCCACCATAATACTACACCTACAGCCACCGTAATACTGCACATACAGCCACCATCATACTGCACCTACAGCCACCGTAATACTGCACCTACAGCCACCATAATATTGCACCTACAGCCACCGTAATACTGCACCTACAGCCACCATAATACTGCACCTACAGCCACCGTAATACTTCACCTACAGCCACCATAATACTGCACCTACAGTCACCATAATACTGCACCTACAGCCACCGTAATACTGCAAATACAGCCACCATAATACTGCACCTACAGCCACCATAATACTGCACCTACAGGCACCATAATACTACACCTACAGCCACCGTAATACTGCACCTACAGCCACCGTAATACTGTAAATACAGCCACCGTAATACTGCACCTACAGCCACCATAATACTGCACCTACAGCCACCATAATACTGTAAATACAGCCACCATAATACTGCACCTACAGCCACCATAATACTGCACCTACAGCCACCGTAATACTGCAAATACAGCCACCATAATATTGCACCTACAGCCATCGTAATACTGCACCTACAGCCACCATAATACTGTAAATACAGCCACCATAATACTGCACCTACAGCCACCGTAATACTGCACCTACAGCCACCATAATACTGCACCTACAGCCACCATAATACTGCACCTACAGCCACCGTAATACTGCACCTACAGCCACCGTAATACTGCACCTACAGCCACCGTAATACTGCACCTACAGCCACCATAATACTGCACCTACAGCCACCACAATACTGCACCTACAGCCACCATAATACTGCACCTACAGCCACCGTAATACTGCAAATACAGCCACCATAATACTGCACCTACAGCCACCATAATACTGCACCTACAGCCACCATAATACTGCACCTACAGCCACCGTAATACTGCAAATACAGCCACCATAATACTGCACCTACAGCCACCGTAATACTGCACCTACAGCCACCATAATACTGCACCTACAGCCACCATAATACTGCAAATACAGCCACCATAATACTGCACCTACAGCCACCGTAATACTGCACCTACAGCCACCATAATACTGCACCTACAGCCACCATAATACTGCACCTACAGCCACCGTAATACTGCACCTACAGCCACCGTAATACTGCACCTACAGCCACCGTAATACTGCACCTACAGCCACCGTAATACTGCACCTACAGCCACCATAATACTGCACCTACAGCCACCATAATACTGCACCTACAGCCACCATAATACCGCACCTACAGCCACCGTAATACTGCAAATACAGCCACCATAATACTGCACCTACAGCCACCATAATACTGCACCTACAGCCACCATAATACTGCACCTACAGCCACCATAATACTGCAAATACAGCCACCATAATACTGCACCTACAGCCACCGTAATACTGCACCTACAGCCACCGTAATACTGTAAATACAGCCACCATAATACTGCACCTACAGCCACTGTAATACTGCACCTACAGCCACCATAATACTGCACCTACAGCCACCGTAATACTACACCTACAGCCACCATAATACTGCACCTACAGCCGCCGTAATTCTGCACATACAGCCACCATAATACTGCACCTACAGCCACTGTAATACTGCACATACAGCCACCATAATACTGTAAATACAGCCACCGTAATACTGCACCTACAGCCACTGTAATACTGTAAATACAGCCACCATAATACTGCACCTACAGCTGCTGTAATACTGCACATACAGCCACCATAATACTACACCTACAGCCACCATAATACTGCACCTACAGCCACCATAATACTGCACCTACAGCCACCGTAATACTGCACCTACAGCCACTGTAATACTGCACCTACAGCCACCATAATACTGTAAATACAGCCAGCATAATACTGTAAATACAGCCACCATAATACTGTAAATACAGGCACCATAATACTGCACCTACAGCCACCATAATACTGCACCTACAGCCACCATAATACTGCACCTACAGCCGCCGTAATACTGCACATACAGCCACCATAATACTGAAAATACAGCCACCGTAATACTGCACCTACAGCCACCGTAATACTGCACCTACAGCCACTGTAATACGGCACCTACAGCCACCATAATATTGTAAATACAGCCACCATAATACTGTAAATACAGCCACCATAATACTGCACCTACAGCCGCCGTAATACTGCACCTACAGCCACCATAATACAACACCTACAGCCACCGTAATACTGCATCTACAGCCACCGTAATACTGCACCTACAGCCACCATAATACTGTAAATACAGCCACCGTAATACTGCACCTACAGCCGCCGTAATACTGCACATACAGCCACCATAATACTGCACCTATAGCCACCATAATACTGTAAATACAGCCCACATAATACAACACCTACAGCCACCGTAATACTGCACCTACAGCCACCATAATACTGAACCTACTGCCACCATAATACTGTAAATACAGCCACCATAATACTGCACCTACAGCCACCATAATACTGTAAATACAGCCACCATAATACTGCACCTACAGCCACCGTAATACTGCACCTACAGCTGCGGTGACCAGATGGAAGGTAACGCTGCAGTTGGGATTGCGGGGTGCAAACAGCGCAGACTTGTCACGGTCTCTGGGCACGAGGGCGCAGCGCTGGTGCTGTCCCACGTTACCACCACTGGTACCGGTGATGAGGGGGCTGCACAAATGTTGGTGGTGATTGTTCCCCCGGGGCGCTTCCCCTATACTGTGCCGACTGGTGGTGTTTGGGGCGCCCTGATGTTGTCGGTGCAGAGTCAGACACAGAAACGGTTGTAAAGTTGAACTTTTACTTCCATGGGTGTGGAGGCACAAATGCTTAAACAGTTTCTTCAATACAAAACAACGGGGTACGCCTGGTGACACAGCAAAGTCCTGGGGTGCAGGGTAGACTTGATGAAAGGTGTTCCTAGCCCCTTATACTTCAGTGTTACAGCCCTAAGGTGCGTCTGGGCTCCTATTTGGCACATAGGAGGATGCCCACCATGATACTAGTACATAATATTCCCCACTCACGTTATGTGGTCCTGATAGCTCAGAGTTTCGGGGTGCAATAGTCAGGGTGGCAGGATATTCCACAGGTCTGGCCTTGGCCCCTGGATCCTGTGATACTTGCTATGGAGCACGTGTTCCAGAATGTTCTCTCCACAGTCTCATGCTGACAAGATAATGATGCTTGACTTCCTTCAGGGCGATGGCTAGGCAGACAGGGGACAGGATCTTCGGAATAGCTGGAGTATGTCAGCTCTCCAACCTTCCTGGGCCTGTCTAGGACTTGAGATTCCTGCACTAAACTGACTGCTTTCTTCACAGGACATCACACTTATCTCCTCACCTCCTCCTCCTAACACTCCACACTTCTAACTCCTCACACGCAGGACCTTCCTGCAGGGGTGTTACCATGGGGACCCAGTGATCAGCTGACTCCTCCCCTTTTCCCAGGCGATGTCCTCCCATTGGACATTTGGTTACTATTCAATCCTATGGGAGGTGTAATGCATGTGTGAGGCTCACTAGGTGGCGCTGTGTTGTGTGAGACTCAGGACCCCCTGCTATGTCACACAGGCTATGAAGCAACAGGAAATAATACAATGCACAGAGATCACCCTCAGCCCAGCCATAGCCAGCTCTGGGATGCCACATACTCCCCCCTCTTTCACTGAGCCGACCTCGGCGACGGGCTGGGGTGAAGGTGAGAAATGTAACATAACGTTAATAAATACGAATAAAGTACAAATGTCACTAACAGTTTAGAAAAATATAATACTTAGAAACTTGAGGTAAGACCTCCCGGCATAGTCCTGGAATGTCCATGAGAAGTCTGAAGGGTAACGGAGAAATAATTAAACTCAGACTTATGGAACCTTTTGGCGGTACCATCAGACAGTCCATATAGAAACAACAGTAGTACAAATGGGTCCAGAGGCTCTCTGGCACAAATTTCGTGAGTGTCCATTATCATGAGAGTCTCTCTGAGAAACAATAAACAGTCCTTTCTGTAAAGAAGAGTGGGCACTCTAGCACGAATGTCCATACCGCAATGGGGTAACAGAACTTCCTTGGCTCGGTGAGCCAGGCACTATGGCATGGATTGTTGCATATAAATGTAAATACTATATTACATGGCAAGATATTATATATATACTATATATACACACAGGAAAAACATTAATGTAATCAGAGCAGGAATAACATATATACAGAAGCAGAGACAGTTAACCTCTTTTACCCAAGGACAGCCATGGCATCACTATAGCGTGTTGGAGGTATGCCTTTTGTGGTACGCTCAGAACGCCTAAGTGGAACGAGATTTGAATCAGGAACAGAGTCACTGAAATCAATTAAATCATCTGTCGAAGGGTTCTCTTGCACTAGAGCAATTGGTGGATAACAGCTAAATGGTAGTAGTTTAGGCGCCCACATAAGCTCAGTTAATGTTGGGGGGTCTCTCTTTCGCTTCAGAAGGTGACAAGATCTCTGTACTCGTTGTCTCAGCTGGGGGCACCTCTGTGGGTAGTCCTTCTTTAAGGCACAGCTTCAGACGGTTTCGGTGTACTACTTGGGGCTGTCTCCCAGGTTTAGAGATCTCATACACGTCGGATTCAGGATATGGTATGGAGAAGACACTGTATGGTTCTTTCTCCCAGAATGGATCCAATTTCCCATTCCGATGGTTATTCCTTAACCATACACGGTCGCCAACTTTCAGGGGCGCTGCATGGGCGCGATGGTTGTAATCCTCCTGTTGTCTCCTACGAACCTCATCCATGCGCGTTTCAACTATCTCTTTAGCTTCCTCCATACGTCGGCGGTGTTCAACAACCCAGTCTGTTATGGGTAGTGGATTGATGGTGTCAGGGACCTTCACACCAAGGGTTAAGTCTGAAGGAAGATGACCTTGTCTTCCAAACATTAGATAAAATGGTGCGTATCCCGTAGATGTTTGGGGTGTGTTGTTGTAAATATAGGCCAAGTCCTTGATACGCTCAGGCCACTCAACACCAGGTGTAACTGCGGCTGTTCTTAGCATGCCGATGATCACTTGATTTGCCTTCTCGCACATACCATTCCCTTGAGGGTGATACGCTGTGGTTCGCAACTTCTTGCAGTCTTGGAACTGACACAGCTCACGGAACAATTGGGATTCAAACGCCGATCCACGGTCGGTGAGGATATGCTCAGGACAACCGTAATGGCGGACAAACTCTGCGTAGAAGGTCTCAGCCGTAGTTCTTGCTGTAAGATCTCTGACAGGCACGATGACAAGGAACTTGGAGTAATGATCCACCATTGTCAGAGCGTAGCTGTAGCCGGAACGTGTGGGACCCAACTTCACATGGTCCAGAGCAACAATTTCACACGGCTTTTGAGTCTTAATTGGATGTAGAGGGGCCTTCTGATCTCTTCGACCTTCCTTGGTGATACTACAGGCGGGACACTCTCGGCACCAACTCTCAATGTCACTCCTCATCCCAACCCAATAGAAGCGACGACGGATGGTAGCTTCGGTCTTTTGTACCCCGAAGTGACCGGATCTGTCATGATACGCCTCAAGTATCATCTGTGCGTCTCTTCTTGGTACGAGGATCTGATGAAGCCTTTCACCTGTGACAGGATCAAGAGTGTTTCTAAGTAGAAGACCTCGTTGGACAAACAGGCGCTTCCTCTGTCGCCAAAGGCGTTTTAATTCCACGTCATGAAGACCTCTCTTTACACGGGTTGGTATTCTTCCTGTAAGCAGGAAATCTGACAATTCTAAAACTCTGCTCTCTTCTTGGAACGTTTTCCACAGAGATGGCTCCTGGAGGGATTCGGCAGCTGTTTTCGCCAGAGATTCTCCTTCTACAGGGACACCAATAGCAACCTGTTGGGCAAACTTGTTGTAGAATGGTGGCATCTCCACCTCTTCCCAGATGTCTTCTCGGGGTGGTTCTTCTCCCACAGGCAACCTTGAGAGTGCATCAGCGTTAGCGTTGGACTTGCCACTGCGATACTTGACAGAGAACTTGTAATTCGCGAGCCTTGAGGCCCACCGTTGTTCAAGGGCTCCCAGTCGAGCAGTGTCCAGATGCGCCAACGGATTGTTATCTGTGTACACGGTAAAGGGTGTGGCAGCCAGGTAGTCTTTAAACTTCTCTGTCACGGCCCAGACAAGCGCCAGAAGTTCGAGTTTGAAAGAACTATAGTTCTGGTCGTTCTTCTCCGCGCCTCTCAGACTCCTGCTGGCGTAGGCGATGACTCGCTCTTTGTTGTCCTGAACCTGGGACAACACTGCACCCAAACCTTGGTGACTTGCATCTGTGTACAAGCGGAATGGCTGACTGTAGTCGGGATAGGCTAGAATTGGTGGTTGCGTCAGAAGTGCTTTAAGCGCTTGAAAGGCTTCCTCTTGACGCGCTGTCCAGTCTACCGGAAGCTTTCGGTTGTAGTTTTCTCTGGGACAACCGCGCAACAACTCGTTCAGAGGCTCGGCTACTTGGGCGAAGTGTGGTATGAAACGCCGGTAGTAACCTGCGAATCCAAGGAAGCTTCGGACTTCTTTGACGGTAGTTGGTCTTCGCCAGTTCTGGATTGCAGTGATCTTTTCAGGATCAGGTTGGACGCCTTGTGCTCTCACGACATGCCCAAGGTAGTGAACTTGGGGTTTCAACAGGTAGCACTTGGAGGGCTTCAACTTTAGGCCGTGCTGTATAAGTACCTTGAATACCTCGGACAGGTGACGAAGGTGTTCTTGGTATGTCCGGGAGAATACAATAACATCGTCCAGGTACAGTAGCACACTCTGGAAATTCTCATGGCCGAGGCACCTCTCCATAAGCCTTTGGAATGTGGCTGGGGCATTACATAGCCCAAATGGCATACTATTGAATTCAAAGAGTCCCATCGGGGTCGTAAACGCAGTCTTTTCACGATCTTCAGGCGCCATAGGGACTTGCCAGTATCCACTGGTTAAGTCCAGGGTCGAGAAACAGGTAGCTGATCCCAAAGCCGTTAGAGATTCCTCAATCCGCGGCAATGGGTATGCGTCTTTGTGCGTGACGTTGTTGAGTTTACGATAGTCCACACAAAATCGTAGGGTTCCGTCTTTCTTCTTGACAAGGACTAGCGGGGCTGCCCAGGGGCTGTTACTCTCCCGGATGACATCAGCATCTCGCATCTCTTGGATCATCTTTTTCACCGGTTGGTACATCGCTGGTGGTATTGGACGGTGACGCTCCTTGATTGGATGGTGGTCGCCAGTCAGAATGCGATGTTGTATGGTCGTGGTCTTACCAAAGTCCAATGGGTGTTTGCTGAATGCCTGTTGGTAACGCTTGGCCACATTGCGAACCCCATTGATGTGCTCTATAGGGGTATTGGCGTCTCCCACGTTCAATTCATCCCACCAGGACTTCGTGGCTCCATTTTGAATGTTCTCAGCAGCTTGGGTGGAACGCTGTGTGGCGGTAGAATCACCAGAGAGAATGTCTTCTGGTGCTAACCGGTGTAGCAGGGCCACAGAGTGGAACTTGTGGAGGTTCACGGAAGCATCGCCCAAGTTGACTAAGCGGACAGGAACACGTCCATTGGAAACTGTAACAAGGCTGCGGGCAGCTATGACAAGTGGTTGGCCATCTACCTGTATGGGTTGTAACAAGGCCTCGTAGTCCTGATTTTCTATGCCCGGACGGGCACGGCACCACACCATAGTTTCTGTTCCAGGCTGTAGGGTTACTGGACGGGTATCTTGGATCCGGACTCGACCAATTTCACCTTGTTTGTTGGCGAACTTGTGCTGGGCATTGAGTACACGAATGGCCCGCTGAATGTTCTGCTGGTCACTGGGAGAAGCTGTAAGGAGAGAGGCATGCAAGGCATCCAACACTTCTGCAAAGCAATGGCGTAAAACATTCATGCCTAATATTACAACTGCAAACCTATCATCCTCTACATCAGTGACAATTACACCCTGTCTAGGCAGTTTCAAGTCCCCAATCTGGATAGTGGGTTCCCAATAACCCTGCTGTGGTATGGGCTGTCCATTGCTGGCACACAGATTTATCCATGTGTCAGGTGTTCTATTCAACACACCTAAGTCCCAATGTTCAAGGAACACCTGCTTGCGCAGGGTTGTTACCTGAGATCCAGTGTCCACCAACGCTGTCAGAGGGACGCCGTTCACCCGGATTGTGATGTGTGGGCAGGCTGAGACGAAGCGTGACAATGGCACTGAAGATTCACCTGGGCCCTTCTTCTTTCCTCCCGAGGGGCGGCCCGCTGCCTCGGGGGTGGCCCGTTTAACTGAAAACACTGAGGCCTGGTGTGTCCATATCTATGGCAATAGGTACAGTATGGCCTCTCACTCTGTGGAGATTTCACTGAAGACGGACGTCTGGGTGGCGACTCAGGTGAGATGTTGAGACTTCGCAAAGGATCACTGGACGATGAAGACGGCTGGGTCAGACGATCTAGACGGACGGTGATCTGTTCCATGGCACGGGTCAGATGATCCACTCGGGCCAGAAGGTCATCTCTGGAGTCTGCTGGTGTAGTCTGCGCAGTTTGGGCAGCAGGTGAGGTACCCAGAGGTAGTGGCAGGACAACTGGAGCAATGCTTGTTGAGGGTCCAGGTGAGGGAGCACAGATGACTGGGCTCGGCTGGGGCTGCTCCTGTCCCAAGACCTGGATGGCAAGGGCCTTGAAGTCAGCAAACGTGATGCTGGGATGTTGTGCAGCAAGCATTCGCAACTGACTCTGGAGCAATGTGGTACCCGCCCCTTCTATGAAGCGGTCAAGCAAGATTTTATCAGAGTCCACATTTTCACGTGGATCCACTTGCACCACAGCTCTGAACGCCTCTTGGAGGGATAAAGCATAGTCCCGCAGGGTCTCACCAGGTAGTTGTCGTCTGGAAAAGAAGCGCATCTTTACCTCGGAGACAGATCGCACGTCAAAGTTCACCTGGAGTTTGTCCAGAATTTGCCCAGGGGTTCTTTTGTCAGAGGCAGGCCAGGATTTGACCTCCCTAGCTGCAGCACCCTCAAGCTGGCCCAGCAGGATCTGTATCTGCTGTTCTGTATTCAGAGGATAGAACTGGAAGAGAGACAGCATCTTCTCACGAAAGTCTCTGAGGGTATGCGCCTCCCCTTTGTAGCGCGGCAGCCATGGTGCGCCAGGGTAAAATGGCATGGAGAATGGTAGGCTGCTCGCCATGGGCACTGCTGGATCACTAGAAACAGATGGCACAATGTCACTTTGCTCAGTCATGTTGTTTGCAGGTATTACTGAAATTAGGTCGCCGTCTCTTTAAGAAACTCAACTGCTTGCTGGCAGGGAATGGAGACTACAACTTGGAATGCTGTCCCTTTAAGAATGCTGTAGCTATTAACAGAGTCACTGTGATGCAGGCAGACGGTGTGCTCCCCCTCTTTAATGGTGGCACTCCCCACGGACACTGTACACGGAAAACACTCGCTGGGGCCGTGGGAGGACTGAAGACAAGGACAGGGAGGCACAGTACTCACTGACAGCAACTGCAGCGTGGACCAGAGATCAGCGGTGCACAGCAGGGACGGTGATGCGGCACCGGAGAGTCAGAAATGGCGCCGGCACATTCGCCTTTCACTTTCTTGTATGGGTGCGCTGGAGCATTGCGCTCAGCATTCTGGGCTCTCCTAAGATGGCGGCAGATGGGTCTCCTGGCCTCATGGGCAGTGCTAAAAATCTCCCGCACTTTTGCAAGGTACAGTTAACCCTTTGTGGGCGTTCTTACACAGCGATGTGGCGCAGCAAACAAGTCCTGGGCGTTTTAACTCTTCCAGGGCTGTAACACACTGAGAGGACAGTCTTTAGGGCTTACTTCAGGGGTATAGGGCTCCCCCTCTTTGTGGCAAGCACTCTCAGGGAATAAACTTGATCTTAGCAAAGTCCACAATAAAGACCGATGCTCTGGAGACAATTTGGCGCACTTTTCGTGGCGACTTTCTCAAAATGGCACACACCCGTATCCTGTTCGTGACGCCAGTTTTTCTTGCGGTGACCAGATGGAAGGTAACGCTGCAGTTGGGATTGCGGGGTGCAAACAGCGCAGACTTGTCACGGTCTCTGGGCACGAGGGCGCAGCGCTGGTGCTGTCCCACGTTACCACCACTGGTACCGGTGATGAGGGGGCTGCACAAATGTTGGTGGTGATTGTTCCCCCGGGGCGCTTCCCCTATACTGTGCCGACTGGTGGTGTTTGGGGTGCCCTGATGTTGTCGGTGCAGAGTCAGACACAGAAACGGTTGTAAAGTTGAACTTTTACTTCCATGGATGTGGAGGCACAAATGCTTAAACAGTTTCTTCAATACAAAACAACGGGGTACGCCTGGTGACACAGCAAAGTCCTGGGGTGCAGGGTAGACTTGATGAAAGGTGTTCCTAGCCCTTATACTTCAGTGTTACAGCCCTAAGTTGCGTCTGGGCTCCTATTTGGCACATAGGAGGATGCCCACCATGATACTAGTACATAATATTCCCCACTCACGTTATGTGGTCCTGATAGCTCAGAGTTTCGGGGTGCAATAGTCAGGGTGGCAGGATATTCCACAGGTCTGGCCTTGGCCCCTGGATCCTGTGATACTTGCTATGGAGCACGTGTTCCAGAATGTTCTCTCCACAGTCTCATGCTGACAAGATAATGATGCTTGACTTCCTTCAGGGCGATGGCTAGGCAGACAGGGGACAGGATCTTCTGAATAGCTGGAGTATGTCAGCTCTCCAACCTTCCTGGGCCTGTCTAGGACTTGAGATTCCTGCACTAAACACTGCTTTCTTCACAGGACATCACACTTATCTCCTCACCTCCTCCTCCTAACACTCCACACTTCTAACTCCTCACACGCAGGACCTTCCTGCAGGGGTGTTACCATGGGGACCCAGTGATCAGCTGACTCCTCCCCTTTTCCCAGGCGATGTCCTCCCATTGGACATTTGGTTACTATTCAATCCTATGGGAGGTGTAATGCATGTGTGAGGCTCACTAGGTGGCGCTGTGTTGTGTGAGACTCAGGACCCCCTGCTATGTCACACAGGCTATGAAGCAACAGGAAATAATACAATGCACAGAGATCACCCTCAGCCCAGCCATAGCCAGCTCTGGGATGCCACACAGCCACCGTAATACTGCACCTACAGCCACCGTAATACTGCACCTACAGCCACCGTAATACTGCACATACAGCCACCATAATACTGCACCTACAGCCACTGTAATACTGCACCTACAGCCACCATAATACTGCACCTACAGCCACCGTAATACTGCACCTACAGCCACCATAATACTGCACCTACAGCCACCATAATACTGCACCTACAGCCACCATAATACTACACCTACAGCCACCGTAATACTGCACCTACAGCCACCATAATACTGCACCTACAGCCACCATAATACTGCACCTACAGCCACCGTAATACTGCACCTACAGCCACCATAATACTGTAAATACAGCCACCATAATACTGCACCTACAGCCACCGTAATACTGCACCTACAGCCACCATAATACTGTAAATACAGCCCACATAATACAACACCTACAGCCACCGTAATACTGCACCTACAGCCACCATAATACTGCACCTACAGCCACTGTAATACTGCACCTACAGCCACCATAATACTGCACCTACAGCCACCGTAATACTGCACCTACAGCCACCATAATACTGTAAATACAGCCCACATAATACAACACCTACAGCCGCCGTAATACTGCACCTACAGCCACCATAATACTGCACCTACAGCCACCATAATACTGCACCTACAGCCACCATAATACTGCACCTACAGCCACTGTAATACTGCACCTACAGCCACCATAATACTGCACCTACAGCCACCGTAATACTGCACCTACAGCCACCATAATACTGTAAATACAGCCCACATAATACAACACCTACAGCCACCGTAATACTGCACCTACAGCCACCATAATACTGCACCTACAGCCACCATAATACTGCACCTACAGCCACCATAATACTACACCTACAGCCACCGTAATACTGCACCTACAGCCACCGCTAATACTGCACCTACAGCCACCATAATACTGCACCTACAGCCACCGTAATACTGCACCTACAGCCACCATAATACTGCACCTACAGCCACCGTAATACTAGCACCTACAGCCACCATAATACTGCACCTACAGTCACCATAATACTGCACCTACAGCCACCGTAATACTGCACCTACAGCCACCATAATACTACACCTACAGCCACCATAATACTACACCTACACCACAGCCACCGTAATACTGCACCTACAGCCACCATAATACTACACCTACAGCCACCGTAATACTGCACCTACAGCCACCATAATACTACACCTACAGCCACCGTAATACTGCACCTACAGCCACCATAATACTACACCTACAGTCACCATAATACTACACCTACAGCCACCGTAATACTGCACCTACAGCCACCATAATACTGCACCTACAGCCACCATAATACTGCACCTACAGCCACCATAATACTGCACCTACAGCCACCGTAATACTGCACCTACAGCCACCACTACGTAATACTGCACCTACAGCCACCGTAATACTGCACCTACAGCCACCGTAATACTGCACCTACAGCCACCATAATACTGCACCTACAGCCACCATAATACTGCACCTACAGCCACCCCGCCCCTAATACTGCACCTACAGCCACCGTAATACTGCACCTACAGCCACCATAATACTGCACCTACAGCCACCGTAATACTGCACCTACAGCCACCGTAATACTGCACCTACAGCCACCATAATACTGCACCTACAGCCACCGTAATACTGCACCTACAGCCACCATAATACTGCACCTACAGCCACCGTAATACTGCACCTACAGCCACCATAATACTGCACCTACAGCCACCATAATACTGCACCTACAGCCACCGTAATACTGCACCTACAGCCACCATAATACTGCACCTACAGCCACCATAATACTGCACCTACAGCCACCGTAATACTGCACCTACAGCCACCATAATACTACACCTACAGCCACCGTAATACTGCACCTACAGCCACCATAATACTACACCTACAGCCACCGTAATACTGCACCTACAGCCACCATAATACTACACCTACAGTCACCATAATACTGCACCTACAGCCACCGTAATACTGCACCTACAGCCACCATAATACTGCACCTACAGCCACCATAATACTGCACCTACAGCCACCATAATACTGCACCTACAGCCACCATAATACTGCACCTACAGCCACCGTAATACTGCACCTACAGCCACCATAATACTGCACCTACAGCCACCGTAATACTGCACCTACAGCCACCATAATACTGCACCTACAGCCACCATAATACTGCACCTACAGCCACCATAATACTGTAAATACAGCCACCATAATACTGCACCTACAGCCACCATAATACTGCACATACAGCCACCATAATACTTCACCTACAGCCACCATAATACTCACCACACCACCATAATACTGCACCTACAGCCACCATAATACTGCACCTACAGCCACCGTAATACTGCACCTACAGCCACCATAATACTTCACCTACAGCCACCATAATACTGCACCTACAGCCACCATAATACTTCACCTACAGCCACCATAATACTGCACCTACAGCCACCATAATACTGCACCTACAGCCACCGTCGCTCCCAATACTGTAAATACAGCCCACATAATACACTATATATATATATATATATATATATATATATATATATATATATAAAATCATCATACTACATATCTATATAATGTCACCATACAGTACATTTTCTGCTAAAGGGAATTTTCTGTTAAAGGGATCTCGCCAAAGCATACAATTACGTTATCAAAGAAACTTGATGATCCAACAATCAATCGTCACAAGCACAGAATCCAAAAAAACATAAAACGTAACCTTTAATATTAATTATAATAATAAATATTTAAGACGGTCAGAGAATATCACCAATTAATGTGCACAAAACAAACCGTGCTCTAGATAAAAAAGGGAACGGTCTTACCCGGACCTACTGAGAGACGTTGGGGACTCAACGGGTCTTACAGATGAAGGGCTGGTATAATTATACCCTATCTCTCACCTATGTCCCACAATGACTCCTGTCCTAACAAGGACAGTCCTAAAACTCTCCCTGTATCTCCCTATCAAATTAGATCCATTTTCCAACGCGTTTCATGACGTGGCAAAAATAGTGGGTCCTCAGCCCTCTATCACTTATAAAAGAGGGAGATCCTTTCGAGACAGAATAATCCACAGCCACTACATCGAACAGAAAGCTACGACGTGGCTGGATAGAAAAATTACTGGATGTTACAGATGCAGTGGCTGTGTGGCCTGTCCCTTTCTGCAGGCAGGAAAAGAATTTTTCTCTAATGTAAAGGGAAAAACCTTTAAAATCAAACATCTAATCAATTGTAGAACAACAGGTGTTATCTATAAGATGACATGCACATGCGGCAAAGAATATGTAGGTAAAACATGATGGGAGCTCCGTAGACGAATAGGTGATCATCTTGGCGATATCCTACATAAAAGGGAGACACCAATAGCCAAACATGTGAATGAAGTACATGGGGGAGATCGAACTATGATTAAGTTCATGGGAATTGACCATGTCCCTTCCCCTCTCAGAGGTGGCGATTGGGATAGAATGATCTTACAGAGGGAGACAAGGTGGATCTTTGAACTCCAGACTATGTATCCATCTGGACTGACTAAACAGCTGTATTTTGGATGTTTTATTTAGGATTCATCCTTTTCTCTCTCTATGTTCTATATGCTAAATTTGCTCTATCAGTTTGTGACTAATTATTTTATATATTCCAATATCTGAACTTACAATTGTCCACTAGGGCTGACTATCCCTTTAAGTGGACTATAAGGATATGTGTGATGGGTTATATGTATTGAACATTTTTGGCATAACAGGTATAGATTACAATATCAATGCCCTTGGTGTTTATCCCATATATTACTAGTAATGAGGCTGGATTTGAACCGGGGGCTCCGGCGTTGCAGTGCTGTCCGCTGAGCCACTGTGCTGCCTTAGATTGGTGGTACCTGCTACTTTATGAAGTTGGTCTTTGTGGATGACGTCTCCACATTAGATATATAAACACATCTTTTTGTTTTGTCTTATTCAGTATGGCCAGTATGGAGTTGTCTGATTATGACCCTCCACCTGCTGTAATGTTTGTTACTTTATTCTTTAAGTGCTAACTCCATAGTAAAGAATGGATTAGCACATTACTAGCAACCCAACCCCTCCATTTTTGATTGTAGTGGGTGTTTATGCCCCTCCATTGACACCAAGGGTGGGTGGGGTTTGGGATGCAGTTCTGCCATTTACTCAATTAGAATGGGGAGCCACGCCTCTCCCCCAAGGTGTCCATGGGTGATTTGTTTTGGCGCCCTGGTGGACACGCCCAGGAGGAGGGGCTTTTTATATTTAAGACGAGGTAAGCAGTGGCTCTGGTTTCCTTACAGGACCACTGCTGACACATATGCTCCCCTGCATCCAGGGTGGAGCGTATATATCTGCACAGCCCTACAACTGGCGAGCTATGATAATGCACGGTTGAGTAGCTTGAAGGGCTTTTACTCCTCACTGGGCTTATATTTTGAAGTAAGTGCATTGGCTTTGCTTTTAAATGAAAGTTAATTTGCACAATTTTATAGTGTGCACTTATGGTACTGTCTGTGTATATGGTGTTGGAAGTTGAATGAACATTTTGGTTATGTTTAATATCCTGAATGTCATGGTCAATATTGGCAGTCTAACACCGTATAGACCAGATATTGTACTTATTGCAACAATGAATTTTTGTTAGGTATATTAAGCGTTCTTTTCTTTTGTTTTGTGTATTATTTCCAAATCCCCTGAGGATTGCCCCTCCATCTATTTGGGACATGAAACGCGTTGGAAAATGGATCTAATTTGATAGGGAGATAAAGGGAGAGTATTAGGACTGTCCTTGTTAGGACAGGAGTCATTGTGGGACATAGGTGAGAGATGGGGTATAATTATACCAGCCCTTCATCTGTAAGTCCCGTTGAGTCCCCAACGTCTCTCATTAGGTTCGAGTAAGACCGTTCCCTTTTGTATCTAGAGCACGGTTTGTTTTGTGCACATTAATTGGTGATATTCTCTGGTCGTCTTAAATATTTATTATAACGAGTTAAAGGGATGTCTAAGATTTCCTTTCTGTGGGTAACTTAAGATAGCAGTGGACAGGAAGAGCCTTGAGCCATATATAGCTATCTATAATCTCATTCTGTATCGCCACATTAAATGTGCTAATTACAGCCAAGCCTGTGAGTCCTTCATCCCCACCATTCATATAGAAAGCCTGTGAGTCTTGCTTCTCCCCCATTCATACAGAAAGCCTGTGAGTCCTGCTTCTCCCACCACTCATACAGAAAGCCTGTGAGTCCTGCTTCTCCCACCACTCATACAGAAAGCCTGTGAGTCCTGCTTCCTCCACCACTCCTATAGAAAGCCTGTGAGTCCTGCTTCCTCCACCACTCATATAGAAAGCCTGTGAGTCCTGCTTCCTCCACCACTCATATAGAAAGCCTGTGAGTCCTGCTTCCTCCACCACTCATATAGAAAGCCTGTGAGTCCTGCTTCTCCCCCCACTCATAGAGAACCTAGGAGTCCTGCTTCTCCCACCACTCATACAGAAAGCCTGTGACTCCTGCTTCCTCCACCACTCATATAGAAAGCCTGTGAGTCCTGCTTCTCCCCCCACTCATATAGAAAGCCTGTGAGTCCTGCTTCTCCCCCCACTCCTATAGAGAGCCTAGGAGTCCTGCTTCTCCCACCACTCCTATAGAAAGCCTGTGAGTCCTGCTTCCCCCCCATCCTCCACCACTCATATAGAAAGCCTGTGAGTCCTGCTTCTCCCACCACTCATATAGAAAGCCTGTGAGTCCTGCTTCTCCCACCACTCCTATAGAAAGCCTGTGAGTCCTGCTTCCTCCACCACTCCTATAGAAAGCCTGTGAGTCCTGCTTCCTCCACCACTCATATAGAAAGCCTGTGAGTCCTGTGTCTCCCACCACTCATATAGAAAGCCTGTGAGTCCTGCTTCTCCCACCACTCATATAGAAAGCCTGTGAGTCCTGCTTCTCCCCCCACTCATATAGAGAGCCTTTGAGTCCTGCCCTTCTCCCACCACTCATACAGAGAGCCTGTGAGTCCTGCTTCTCCCACCACTCATATAGAAATCCTGTGAGTCCTGCTTCCTCCACCACTCATATAGAGCCTGTGAGTCCTGCTTCCTCCCCCACTCATATAGAAAGCCTGTGAGTCCTGCTTCTCCCACCACTCATATAGAAAGCCTGTGAGTCCTGCTTCCTCCACCACTCATATAGAAAGCCTGTGAGTCCTGCTTCCTCCACCACTCATAGAGAGCCTGTGAGTCCTGCTTCTCCCCCCACTCATATAGAGAGCCTGTGAGTCCTGCTTCTCCCACCACTCATATAGAAAGCCTGTGAGTCCTGCTTCCTCCACCACTCATATAGAAAGCCTGTGAGTCCTGCTTCTCCCCCCACTCTATAGAAAGCCTGTGAGTCCTGCTTCTCCCACCACTCATATAGAAAGCCTGTGAGTCCTGCGTCTCCCACCACTCATATAGAAAGCCTGTGAGTCCTGCTTCTCCCCCCACTCATATAGAAAGCCTGTGAGTCCTGCTTCTCCCACCACTCATAGAAAGCCTGTGAGTCCTGCTTCTCCCACCACTCATATAGAAAGCCTGTGAGTCCTGCTTCTCCCCCCACTCATATAGAAAGCCTGTGAGTCCTGCTTCTCCCCCCACTCATATAGAGAGCCTGTGAGTCCTGCTTCCTCCACCACTCATATAGAAAGCCTGTGAGTCCTGCTTCTCCCACCACTCATATAGAAAGCCTGTGAGTCCTGCTCCCTCCACCACTCATATAGAAAGCCTGTGAGTCCTGCGTCTCCCCCCACTCATATAGAAAGCCTGTGAGTCCTGCTTCCTCCACCACTCATATAGAAAGCCTGTGAGTCCTGCGTCTCCCACCACTCATATAGAAAGCCTGTGAGTCCTGCTTCCTCCCCCACTCATATAGAAAGCCTGTGAGTCCTGCTTCTCCCACCACTCATAGAAAGCCTGTGAGTCCTGCTTCTCCCACCACTCATATAGAAAGCCTGTGAGTCCTGCTTCTCCCCCCACTCATATAGAAAGCCTGTGAGTCCTGCTTCTACCCCCACTCATATAGAGAGCCTGTGAGTCCTGCTTCCTCCACCACTCATATAGAAAGCCTGTGAATCCTGCTTCTCCCACCACTCATATAGAAAGTCTGTGAGTCCTGCTTCTCCCCCCACTCATATAGAGAGCCTGTGAGTCCTGCTTCCTCCACCACTCATATAGAAAGCCTGTGAGTCCTGCTTCTCACACCACTCATATAGAAAGCCTGTGAGTCCTGCTTCCTCCACCACTCATATAGAAAGCCTGTGAGTCCTGCTTCTCCCACCACTCATATAGAAAGCCTGTGAGTCCTGCTTCTCCACCACTCATAGAAAGCCTGTGAGTCCTGCTTCCTCCACCACTCATATAGAAAGCCTGTGAGTCCTGCTTCTCACACCACTCATATAGAAAGCCTGTGAGTCCTGCTTCCTCCACCACTCATATAGAAAGCCTATGAGTCCTGCTTCTCCCCCCACTCATATAGAAAGCCTGTGAGTCCTGCTTCTCCCACCACTCATATAGAAAACCTGTGAGTCCTGTGTCTCCCACCACTCATATAGAAAGCCTGTGAGTCCTGCTTCTCCCCCCACTCATATAGAAAGCCTGTGAGTCCTGCTTCTCCCACCACTCATAGAAAGCCTGTGAGTCCTGCTTCTCCCACCACTCATATAGAAAGCCTGTGAGTCCTGCTTCTCCCCCCACTCATATAGAAAGCCTGTGAGTCCTGCTTCTCCCACCACTCATAGAAAGCCTGTGAGTCCTGCTTCTCCCACCACTCATATAGAAAGTCTGTGAGTCCTGCTTCTCCCACCACTCATATAGAAAGCCTGTGAGTCCTGCTTCTCCCCCCACTCATATAGAAAGCCTGTGAGTCCTGCTTCTCTCCCCCCACTCATATAGAGAGCCTGTGAGTCCTGCTTCCTCCACCACTCATATAGAAAGCCCGTGAATCCTGCTTCTCCCACCACTCATATAGAAAGTCTGTGAGTCCTGCTTCCTCCCCCACTCATATAGAGAGCCTGTGAGTCCTGCTTCCTCCACCACTCATATAGAAAGCCTGTGAGTCCTGCTTCTCCCACCACTCATAGAAAGCCTGTGAGTCCTGCTTCTCCCACCACTCATATAGAAAGTCTGTGAGTCCTGCTTCTCCCCCCACTCATATAGAGAGCCTGTGAGTCCTGCTTCCTCCACCACTCTATAGAAAGCCTGTGAGTCCTGCTTCTCCCACCACTCATATAGAAAGCCTGTGAGTCCTGCTTCCTCCACCACTCATATAGAAAGCCTGTGAGTCCTGCTTCCTCCACCACTCATATAGAAAGCCTGTGAGTCCTGCTTCTCCCACCACTCATATAGAGAGCCTGTGAGTCCTGCTTCCTCCACCACTCATATAGAAAGCCTGTGAGTCCTGCTTCTCCCACCACTCATATAGAAAGCCTGTGAGTCCTGCTTCCTCCACCACTCATATAGAAAGCCTGTGAGTCCTGCTTCCTCCACCACTCATATAGAAAGCCTGTGAGTCCTGCTTCTCCCACCACTCATATAGAAAGCCTGTGAGTCCTGCTTCTCACACCACTCATATAGAAAGCCTGTGAGTCCTGCTCCCTCCACCACTCATATAGAAAGCCTGTGAGTCCTGCTTCTCCCATCATTCATGATCAATTCCTGTTTATATGCACGTTGGGCGCCACCATGTTGTGTAATGAGTGACCTAGTGGACATGGTATGCAATAAAAGGGCACATGTTTATATTAATTGTCACAACCTGGAACATCCCAAATGCCACATTCCAGAAGTTAGTAGGATAAGATTGATAGTCATGAAAAAAAAAATATATATTTGTTTTGTTTGTTTTCCCATCAGACAATAAGTTGATGAATTTTCTCTCTTTCCTCCGTGGGGAACAACAACAGCGACTTCTAGATTAATTTCCTTCCATCCTCTGAGCTGTACATTTCATCAGTGATTGAAGTGATTTGTGCTCTGTCTTCTATTCATTATGGATACTCATGATCCCCTCCTCCTATCTACATCCTCACTCCTTCTTGTGTCCTCACATCTGTCTGGCTCCGTTATATCCTCCTGCTATCTGTACAATCATTTCTTTCTTGTTGCACCATCTCCTCCTACCTACATCATCACCTTTTCCTGACTGCATCCTTTCCTCCTCCAGCCTGCACCATCCCCTCCTCAGTGTCCTTACTTCCTCCTGGTTGCACCATCCCCTCCGCCGTGTCCTTACTTCCTCCTGGTTGCACCATCCCCTCCTCCGTGTCCTTACTTCCTCTGTGTTGCACCATCCCCTCCGCCGTGTCCTTACTTCCTCCTGGTTGCGCCATCCCCTCCGCCGTGTCCTTACTTCCTCCTGGTTGCACCATCCCCTCCGCCGTGTCCTTACTTCCTCCTGGTTGCACCATCCCCTCCGCCGTGTCCTTACTTCCTCTGTGTTGCACCATCCCCTCCGCCGTGTCCTTACTTCCTCCTGGTTGCACCATCCCCTCCGCCATGTCCTTACTTCCTCCTGGTTGCACCATCCCCTCCGCCATGTCCTTACTTCCTCCTGGTTGCACCATCCCCTCCGCCGTGTCCTTACTTCCTCCTGGTTACACCATCCCCTCCTCCCATCTGCACCATGACCTTGTCTGTGTCCTTACCTCACTCCTTCCTGTGGCTGCTATATCTTGCAGCCTCCTACAATCCTACCAAGAATCATGCTGTCTTAGAATGGGCTGCCGAGTCTTATGTAAATCAGCAAACATTGTCCTTGAGACCTCTGATGTGTGCTTGTCTCCCATCACACAATGGCTGCCTGCGCTATGGCCTGTATATCCCATTATTACTAGCGCGCTCCACAACAATAACTGGACTATCTATTTATAGACGCAGGGTCATTAAATATCAATTATGTCTAACCAGGAAAATATCAGATTGGTTTGTAGAATCAGATTCCAGGGATAGATCGTCATCCAAGTGTGTAAACCATTAACTATCCGCCTGGGCCTAATTCTGAAGGTCGATATGATCACAGCTCCGGGCACTTTTATCTGCTCACCAACAATTTGCTGTCAATTACAGGCAATGCAATGACTTATCTGGCAGCAGGCGAAAAGGTACAAAAGGACAGCTCTGTATGGAGCAGGATGAGATGCAGTGTCGTGACATTGTAAGGATTACATATGGAATAAAATAAAGAGATAGAGAGAGATTGAGAGAGATTGAGAGAGATTGAGAGAGATGAGAGAGATGAGAGAGATGAGAGAGATGAGAGAGATGAGAGAGATGAGAGAGATGAGAGAGATGAGAGAGATGAGAGAGATGAGAGAGATGAGAGAGATGAGAGGATGAGAGAGAGGGGAGATGAGGGAGATGAGGGAGATGAGGGAGATGAGGGGAGATGAAGAGATGAGAGAGATGAATAGAAAAATCTATCTATTTATCCGTCTCTAAGTGATAACTAATTGTGAAAATTGTGGGCTTATTGCCCTGTACAAAAATGTAATATTTCAGCTCAGAACACTTGTATGGGACAATAAACCCACAAAGTTTACACTGATCGATGCCGTGCCGCCTATTTTTTTTGCTTTTTTGTATTTTTGGGACTTGCTTGCACCTTGCCATTTTGGGGCTGGCTCCTTCTTGCTGCAGCTGACTTTGTTTGGATGTTTGAGATGATACTGAGTGACCATACCAAGTATATCTAGTATTTCCATCCTGCACATGGTGCGACGTTCATTATCAATAATTACCAATCAACAGATATAAAAAGTCATCTAACAACTCAATAAATACAGAGCAGACGTGTAATGTGAACAACTCCCAAGTCATAAATCCATTCACCATAAAAGTGCTGAATTGTCATTAGATATGATAAACAGCAGTGACTATCCATATAATACTGACACTGATCACCCTCACATCACTACCTATGATACCACTGGTGTAACTAGGAATGACTGGGCCCCAAGGCGAACATTTGACATGGCGCCCCCCCCCCCCGCACAAACTGCATTCCTGCACACAGTATTATGCCCCATAGTGGCCCCTGCACACAGTATTATGCCCCATAGTGGCCTCTGCACACAGTAGAATATCCCATAGTGGCCTCTGCACACAGTTTTATGCCCCATAGTGGCCTCTGCACACAGTATTATGCCCCATAGTGGCCTCTGCACACAGTATTATGCCCCATAGTGGCCTCTGCACACAGTAGAATATCCCATAGTGGTCTCTGCACACAGTATTATGCCCCATAGTGGCCTCTGCACACACTATTATGCGGCATAGTGGCCCCTGCACAAAGTATTATGCCCCATAGTGGTCCCTGCACAGAGTATTATGCCACATAGTGGCCTCTGCACATAGTATTATGCCCCATAGTGCCCCTGCACACAGCACACAGTATTATGCCCCATAGTGGCCTCTGCACACAGTATTATGCCCCATAGTGCCCCTGCACACAGCACACAGTATTATGCCCCATAGTGGCCTCTGCACACAGTATTATGCCCCATAGTGGCCTCTGCACACAGTATTACGCTTCATAGTGGCCCCTGCACACAGTATTATGCCCCATTGTAGTCCACCCATGAACTATTATTATACTCTGGGGTCTTTTTGGACCACAGAGTATAATGATCGGAGACCCAGGGGAGGATACAAACATAAAAAACAATGTTACTTACCTCTCCCCGGCCCCGGTGCACTCCCCCGACTTCAATGTTGGACCAGACGTCACATGAGCCAGGTATGCGTCGTGACGCATAATGACATCGGCCTAGGATGTCACCAAGGAGGCCTGAAGCCTGCAGAGTGCAGGATAGGTAAGTAACAGTGTTTTTTATGTTCCCTCACCTCCCCTGGGCCTCCAATCATTATATTCTGGGGTCTAAAAAGACAGCAGAGTATAATGATAGCAGGGTTTGTGGGGTTCACAAGCCCGCGGCCTCACTTACCAATCCCCGCTAATGCTCACAGCCACCTTTGCTTCCACAGAATATAATGCACATGTGACAAGGAAGGCAGCCAAAAATATCTGAAGGGTCAGACTGTCTATAAAAACTTGTTCACACAGGGTAGCAGCTCTATCGTGTCTTCTCAACTGTTACACACACAGTCCATTGATGTGAAAGCTACACTAGCCTAGTGGGGGCGCTGCAGGCAAATTGATCACTGAACACAGCTGATCTCTGGCAGTCCCAATGGGGAGAGACTTTTGATTTGCTTATTCTTCAGGGACCCATCTGATATATGGGGATTATCCAAGGTCCCCCCTTGAGTGGATGAATAGCTCATCACTTCTTGAACTACATTAACCTTCTGGATCCTGCCGATTGGCTTTACAGCTTTATCAGCTCCGGTGACTTTTCTTCTTTGACCTTTCGTAGGCTTTGGTGACTTTACATTCATCAGTGACAATGGTAATGAACATCCTGATCATTATTATTACACTTTTTTTGAGGATTGGATTGAAAATATCTGGAAGACAAAATAAGGTGATATTTGGTGGCGACACATTAAACAGAAACCACCATTTATTCCTGTCATGGAGATTTCTCCGATTCCTTCCGGAAGTGTCTTCTGGAGATTTGTCAGCATTGTGGAAAGGTCAGGCTGGCAGCTAATTCTTATTTATGTCCCTCACAGATAATAGATGGCGGGAGGCGATGACCGGGGTCTGTAATATCATTGAGGAAAATCACAAGATGTTATGTTAGCTGGAGGTTTATGTTATCGCTGTATTTATACTGACAATCTCTGGTAAAGACCAAACCAAAAGGTTCTTCATTCAGTTTATTCTCTTCTTCTCATTCTCCTCCTCTTCTTTTTCCTCCTCCTCCTCCTCCTCCTCCTCGTCCTCGTCCTCGTCGTCGTCCTCCTCCTCCATCTCCATGTCCCTTCTTATCCTTATGTTCTTATTCTTTCTGTGAATGTAACTTTAGGTTCACATTTTCCTCGGAGTCTCCATTTCGAAACGCTGTTGCAGAATCCATAAGAAATCCTTGACAAAAAATATCTGTTGTTGTCCATCATTAGACAGATCGCTTTCTGTCCTTCTGGTCTTGTGACAAATCAGAAGGATTCAGATGGGAAATTGCACTCATTCTCCTTTCCTTCCTCCTGTAACTTCTATTTATCTTCTCATCTTTCTATTTCTTTCTACATTTTCCACCATCTTTTCATCTTTTCTCATGTCAATCCTGTTACATCCCTTTCCTCCTTCTCCCTTACTCACCATCCTACCTTCTCTCTTCTTCTCCCTTCTTCTACTTTCCTTCCCTCGTCTTTTCCTCCTTCTTCTCCCTTACTCACCATCCTACCTTCTCTTCTTCTCCCTTCTTCTACTTTCCTTCCCTCCTCTTTTCCTCCTTCTTCCTTACTCACCATCTTTCCTTCTCTCCTCTTGCCCCTTCCTCTATATTTTCTCTTCCCTTCTTCTTGCACTCCACATGTTGTCGTCTCCTTCTATTAAGATTTACACAGGTGTAAACAGTGGAAGGGAATAAATGTGGCCATTGTGTTAGTTATGGCTCCATTATCTGTGTTTGTGTCCGGATGTAATAGCGGAGGGATAGGACAATGAGCGGACATGGCAGCCACCCGCGGTTCAGTGATGGATGGCTCATTCCTCATTGTCAATTGTAACATAAACTTAATAAATAGCCCAATTTCAGCCCCCAACCTCTATTTGCATTGATAATTTTACAATCGGGTTGTGAAGTTGCAGATACAATTTCTTATCCCATTTGCACTTACAATGCAACAATAAATTGAAATATCTGGTGGGAGCGCGGCGCCCCCTTCTGCAGCCTTTAACGGTTTTATCGGCAGCTGCAGATGGAGGTCGACAGCTTCAGCCCGGAAGGGTCTCTGTGATTCATCCCATTCTAATCCACTGTCAGGGTGGAATCGGATCTCCGCTCTCTAAGGACACGTTTTCTGCTCCTCCAATATTTCAGAGAATCAAACCTATGGAATGAATGGGAAAATAATTGGGGCAAATCAGAGCTGACTTGGAGACAATCTGCAGCGGCCATCAGTGGCTGTCACTTCTGCTAGGATATATGGAGGGCTTTGTGTCAGCTCTTAACTGTGCATACAATGAGCATGACCTTAGTGAGTGAGGAGTTCACGGATACTCTGACTTGTGCAGTGAAGTGATGGATGTGGACAGGAGACGTTGTGCCACAGATATCTGCAGTCTACAGATGTCCAACCCTTCAGAAAGTCCATGCACACCCATAAATAATAAAATAATCATGTAGAACCTTTCACACTATGGTGGCTGCGTGCAGTACAGGGATGAGTGATAGAGGTCGTGACCTACAGTAGTCGGTGATTGACACCCATGACCTCACCCAATATGAATAAAACAAAAGTCTGGTGTTTCGGCCCCCTATCTAGACGTGGAAACCGCTTCTGTACCATGTGACATATAAACACACAAATATGTCATGTGAGCAACAACTCACTAAGGCAAAAACAGACGCCTCGTGCAGCTAATGATATCGTCATTTTCTACTTTATGACTTATCGTCACCCAATGACTACAGAAAGGTGGACTGTGAATAAATAGATGGGCCGAGGATAACCTAACCACATAGCGCCTCACACTAGAGAGGGCTGAACCATGCTGGCATTTGTAGTTATTTTACAAGAATCAATATTAGAAAGGAAGGTAAAAAGAATTCCTCATTATAGAACATCTGACACCCCCTGCACTTACTATCAGACATCTCTCCCTCCATCACCCCCTGCACTTACTATCAGACATCTCTCCCTCCCTCCATCACCCCCTGCACTTACTATCAGACATCTCTCCCTCCATCACCTCCTGCACTTACTATCAGACATCTCTCCCTCCATCACCCCCTGCACTTACTATCAGACATCTCTCCCTCCCTCCATCACCTCCTGCACTTACTATCAGACATCTCTCCCTCCATCACCCCCTGCACTTACTATCAGACATCTCTCCCTCCCTCCATCACCCCCTGCACTTACTATCAGACATCTCTCCCTCCATCACCTCCTGCACTTACTATCAGACATCTCTCCCTCCCCATCACCCCCTGCACTTACTATCAGACACTCTCCCTCCCTCCATCACCCCCTGCACTTACTATCAGACATCTCTCCCTCCCTCCATCACCCCCTGCACTTACTATCAGACATCTCTCCCTCCATCACCTCCTGCACTTACTATCAGACATCTCTCCCCCCCCCCTCCCTCCATCACCTCCTGCACTTACTATCAGACATCTCTCCCTCCATCACCTCCTGCACTTACTATCAGACATCTCCTCCCTCCATCACCTCCTGCACTTACTATCAGACATCTCTCCCTCCATCACCTCCTGCACTTACTATCAGACATCTCTCCCTCCATCACCCCCTGCACTTACTATCAGACATCTCCCCTCCCTCCATCACCCCCTGCACTTACTATCAGACATCTCTCCCTCCCTCCATCACCCCCTGCACTTACTATCAGACACCTCCCTCCCTCCATCACCTCCTGCACTTACTATCAGACATCTCTCCCCTCCCTCCATCACCCCCTGCACTTACTATCAGACATCTCCCCTCCCTCCATCACCTCCTGCACTTACTATCAGACATCTCTCCCTCCATCACCTCCTGCACTTACTATCAGACATCTCTCCCTCCCTCCATCACCTCCTGCACTTACTATCAGACATCTCTCCCTCCATCACCCCCTGCACTTACTATCAGACATCTCTCCCTCCCTCCATCACCCCCTGCACTTACTATCAGACATCTCTCCCTCCCTCCATCACCTCCTGCACTTACTATCAGACATCTCCTCCCTCCATCACCTCCTGCACTTACTATCAGACATCTCTCCCTCCCTCCATCACCCCCTGCACTTACTATCAGACATCTCTCCCTCCCTCCATCACCTCCTGCACTTACTATCAGACATCTCTCCCTCCCTCCATCACCTCCTGCACTTACTATCAGACATCTCTCCCTCCATCACCTCCTGCACTTACTATCAGACATCTCTCCCTCCCTCCATCACCTCCTGCACTTACTATCAGACATCTCTCCCTCCATCACCCCCTGCACTTACTATCAGACATCTCTCCCTCCCTCCATCACCTCCTGCACTTACTATCAGACATCTCTCCCTCCCTCCATCACCTCCTGCACTTACTATCAGACATCTCTCCCTCCATCACCCCCTGCACTTACTATCAGACATCTCTCCCTCCCTCCATCACCCTCCTGCACTTACTATCAGACATCTCTCCCTCCATCACCCCCTGCACTTACTATCAGACATCTCTCCCTCCCTCCATCACCCCCTGCACTTACTATCAGACATCTCTCCCTCCATCACCCCCTGCACTTACTATCAGACATCTCCCTCCCTCCATCACCCCCTGCACTTACTATCAGACATCTCTCCCTCCCTCCATCACCTCCTGCACTTACTATCAGACATCTCCTCCCTCCATCACCTCCTGCACTTACTATCAGACATCTCTCCCTCCATCACCCCCTGCACTTACTATCAGACATCTCTCCCTCCATCACCTCCTGCACTTACTATCAGACATCTCTCCCTCCCTCCATCACCTCCTGCACTTACTATCAGACATCTCCCTCCCTCCATCACCCCCTGCACTTACTATCAGACATCTCCCCTCCCTCCATCACCCCCTGCACTTACTATCAGACATCTCCCCTCCCTCCATCACCTCCTGCACTTACTATCAGACATCTCTCCCTCCCTCCATCACCTCCTGCACTTACTATCAGACATCTCCCTCCCTCCATCACCCCCTGCACTTACTATCAGACATCTCTCCCTCCCTCCATCACCTCCTGCACTTACTATCAGACATCTCTCCCTCCCTCCATCACCCCCTGCACTTACTATCAGACATCTCTCCCTCCCTCCATCACCTCCTGCACTTACTATCAGACATCTCTCTCCCTCCATCACCCCCTGCACTTACTATCAGACATCTCCTCCCTCCATCACCCCCTGCACTTACTATCAGACATCTCTCCCTCCATCACCTCCTGCACTTACTATCAGACATCTCTCCCTCCCTCCATCACCTCCTGCACTTACTATCAGACATCTCTCCCTCCCTCCATCACCCCTGCACTTACTATCAGACATCTCTCCCTCCATCACCCCCTGCACTTACTATCAGACATCTCTCCCTCCCTCCATCACCCCCTGCACTTACTATCAGACATCTCTCCCTCCCTCCATCACCCCCTGCACTTACTATCAGACATCTCTCCCTCCATCACCCCCTGCACTTACTATCAGACATCTCCTCCCTCCATCACCCCCTGCACTTACTATCAGACATCTCTCCCTCCCTCCATCACCCCCTGCACTTACTATCAGACATCTCTCCCTCCATCACCCCCTGCACTTACTATCAGACACTCTCCCTCCCTCCATCACCCCCTGCACTTACTATCAGACATCTCTCCCTCCATCACCTCCTGCACTTACTATCAGACATCTCCCCTCCCTCCATCACCTCCTGCACTTACTATCAGACATCTCTCCCTCCCTCCATCACCCCCTGCACTTACTATCAGACATCTCTCCCTCCATCACCCCCTGCACTTACTATCAGACATCTCTCCCTCCATCACCTCCTGCACTTACTATCAGACATCTCTCCCTCCATCACCCCCTGCACTTACTATCAGACATCTCTCCCTCCCTCCATCACCCCCTGCACTTACTATCAGACATCTCTCCCTCCCTCCATCACCTCCTGCACTTACTATCACATCCCCCCCATCACCCCCTGCACATCTCTCCATCTCTCCCTCCATCACCCCCTGCACTTACTATCAGACATCTCTCTCTCCCTCCATCACCTCCTGCACTTACTATCAGACATCTCTCCCTCCCTCCATCACCCCCTGCACTTACTATCAGACATCTCCCTCCCTCCATCACCCCCTGCACTTACTATCAGACATCTCCCTCCCTCCATCACCCCCTGCACTTACTATCAGACATCTCTCCCTCCATCACCTCCTGCACTTACTATCAGACATCTCTCCCTCCCTCCATCACCCCCTGCACTTACTATCAGACATCTCTCCCTCCCTCCATCACCTCCTGCACTTACTATCAGACATCTCTCCCTCCCTCCATCACCCCCTGCACTTACTATCAGACATCTCCTCCCTCCATCACCCCCTGCACTTACTATCAGACATCTCTCCCTCCCTCCATCACCTCCTGCACTTACTATCAGACATCTCTCCCTCCCTCATCACCTCCTGCACTTACTATCAGACATCTCTCCCTCCCTCCATCACCTCCTGCACTTACTATCAGACATCTCTCCCTCCCTCCATCACCTCCTGCACTTACTATCAGACATCTCTCCCTCCATCACCTCCTGCACTTACTATCAGACATCTCTCCCTCCATCACCCCCTGCACTTACTATCAGACATCTCCTCCCTCCATCACCTCCTGCACTTACTATCAGACATCTCTCCCTCCCTCCATCACCCCCTGCACTTACTATCAGACATCTCCCCTCCCTCCATCACCTCCTGCACTTACTATCAGACATCTCTCCCCCCCCCCCCCCCCTGCACTTACTATCAGACATTCTCTCTCCCTCCATCACCTCCTGCACTTACTATCAGACATCTCTCCCTCCCTCCATCACCCCCTGCACTTACTATCAGACATCTCTCCCTCCCTCCATCACCTCCTGCACTTACTATCAGACATCTCTCCCTCCATCACCCCCTGCACTTACTATCCAACATCTCTCCCTCCATCCTCCGCACACATCAGACATCTCTCCCTCCATCACCTCCTGCACTTACTATCAGACATCTCCCCTCCCTCCATCACCCCCCCTGCACTTACTATCAGACATCTCTCCCTCCCTCCATCACCTCCTGCACTTACTATCAGACATCTCTCCCTCCATCACCTCCCTGCACTTACTATCAGACATCTCTCCCTCCATCACCCCCTGCACTTACTATCAGACATCTCTCCCTCCCTCCATCACCTCCTGCACTTACTATCAGACATCTCTCCCTCCATCACCTCCTGCACTTACTATCAGACATCTCCTCCCTCCATCACCCCCTGCACTTACTATCAGACATCTCTCCCTCCCTCCATCACCCCCTGCACTTACTATCAGACATCTCTCCCTCCATCACCCCCTGCACTTACTATCAGACATTCTCTCCCTCCATCACCCCCTGCACTTACTATCAGACATCTCTCCCTCCATCACCCCCTGCACTTACTATCAGACATCTCTCCCCTCCATCACCCCCTGCACTTACTATCAGACATCTCTCCCTCCCTCCATCACCCCCTGCACTTACTATCAGACATCTCTCCCTCCCTCCATCACCCCCTGCACTTACTATCAGACATCTCTCCCTCCATCACCTCCTGCACTTACTATCAGACATCTCTCCCTCCATCACCTCCTGCACTTACTATCAGACATCTCTCCCTCCATCACACCCCCTGCACTTACTATCAGACATCTCCCTCCCTCCATCACCCCCTCCACTTACTATCAGACATCTCTCTCCCTCCATCACCTCCTGCACTTACTATCAGACATCTCTCCCTCCCCCTCCATCACCTCCCCCTGCACTTACTATCAGACATCTCTCCCTCCATCACCCCCTGCACTTACTATCAGACATCTCTCCCTCCCTCCATCACCTCCTGCACTTACTATCAGACATCTCTCCCTCCCTCCATCACCTCCTGCACTTACTATCAGACATCTCTCCCTCCCTCCATCACCTCCTGCACTTACTATCAGACATCTCCCTCCCTCCATCACCTCCTGCACTTACTATCAGACATCTCTCCCTCCCTCCATCACCTCCTGCACTTACTATCAGACATCTCTCCCTCCATCACCTCCTGCACTTACTATCAGACATCTCTCCTCCTCCCTCCATCACCTCCTGCACTTACTATCAGACATCTCCCTCCCTCCATCACCTCCTGCACTTACTATCAGACATCTCCCCTCCCTCCATCACCTCCTGCACTTACTATCAGACATCTCCCTCCCTCCATCACCTCCTGCACTTACTATCAGACATCTCTCCCTCCCTCCATCACCTCCTGCACTTACTATCAGACATCCCCCTCTCCCTCCATCACCCCCTGCACTTACTATCAGACATCTCTCCCCTCCCCTCCACTTACTATCAGACATCTCTCCCTCCATCACCCCCCTGCACTTACTATCAGACATCTCCCCTCCCTCCATCACCCCCTGCACTTACTATCAGACATCTCTCCCTCCCTCCATCACCCCCTGCACTTACTATCAGACATCTCTCCCTCCCTCCATCACCTCCTGCACTTACTATCAGACATCTCTCCCTCCATCACCTCCTGCACTTACTATCAGACATCTCTCCCTCCCTCCATCACCTCCTGCACTTACTATCAGACATCTCTCCCTCCCTCCATCACCCCCTGCACTTACTATCAGACATCTCCTCCCTCCATCACCCCCTGCACTTACTATCAGACATCTCTCCCTCCCTCCATCACCCCCTGCACTTACTATCAGACATCTCTCCCTCCCTCCATCACCCCCTGCACTTACTATCAGACATCTCTCCCCTCCATCACCCCCTGCACTTACTATCAGACATCTCTCCCTCCATCACCCCCTGCACTTACTATCAGACATCTCTCCCTCCATCACCCCCTGCACTTACTATCAGACATCTCTCCCCCCCCCATCACCCCCTGCACTTACTATCAGACATCTCCCCTCCCTCCATCACCTCCTGCACTTACTATCAGACATCTCTCCCTCCCTCCATCACCCCCTGCACTTACTATCAGACATCTCTCCCTCCCTCCATCCCCACCCCCCCCCCCCCCCTCCTGCACTTACTATCAGACATCTCTCCCTCCCTCCATCACCCCCTGCACTTACTATCAGACATCTCCCCTCCCTCCATCACCCCCTGCACTTACTATCAGACATCTCTCCCTCCATCACCTCCTGCACTTACTATCAGACATCTCCCTCCCTCCATCACCTCCTGCACTTACTATCAGACATCTCTCTCCCTCCATCACCTCCCCCTGCACTTACTATCAGACATCTCCTCCCTCCATCACCCCCTGCACTTACTATCAGACATCTCTCCCTCCCTCCATCACCTCCTGCACTTACTATCAGACATCTCCCCTCCCTCCATCACCTCCTGCACTTACTATCAGACATCTCCCTCCCTCCATCACCCCCTGCACTTACTATCAGACATCTCTCCCTCCCTCCATCACCTCCTGCACTTACTATCAGACACTCTCCCCCTCCCTCCATAACACCCCCCCACACCTCCTGCACTTACTATCAGACATCCTCCCTCCCTCCATCACCCCCTGCACTTACTATCAGACATCTCTCCCCTCCCTCCATCACCTCCTGCACTTACTATCAGACATCTCTCCCTCCCTCCATCACCTCCTGCACTTACTATCAGACATCTCTCCCTCCCTCCATCACCCCCTGCACTTACTATCAGACATCTCTCCCTCCCTCCATCACCTCCTGCACTTACTATCAGACATCTCTCTCCCTCCCTCCATCACCTCCTGCACTTACTATCAGACATCTCTCCCTCCCTCCCATCACACCTCCCCTCCGCCCCCCACTTACTATCAGACATCTCTCCCTCCCTCCATCACCCCCTGCACTTACTATCAGACATCTCTCTCCCTCCATCACCTCCTGCACTTACTATCAGACACTCTCTCCCTCCATCACCCCCTGCACTTACTATCAGACATCTCCCTCCCTCCATCACCTCCTGCACTTACTATCAGACATCTCTCCCTCCCTCCATCACCCCCTGCACTTACTATCAGACATCTCTCCCCTCCCTCCATCACCCCCTGCACTTACTATCAGACATCTCTCCCCTCCCTCCCCCCCCCATCAGACATCTCTCCCTCCCCACCCCCCTGCACTTACTATCAGACATCTCTCTCTCCCTCCATCACCCCCTGCACTTACTATCAGACATCTCCCCTCCCTCCATCACCCCCTGCACTTACTATCAGACATCTCTCCCTCCCTCCATCACCCCCTGCACTTACTATCAGACATCTCCCCTCCCTCCATCACCCCCTGCACTTACTATCAGACATCTCCTCCCTCCATCACCCCCTGCACTTACTATCAGACATCTCCCCTCCCTCCATCACCCCCTGCACTTACTATCAGACATCTCTCCCTCCCTCCATCACCCCCTGCACTTACTATCAGACATCTCCCCTCCCTCCATCACCCCCTGCACTTACTATCAGACATCTCCTCCCCTCCCTCCATCACCCCCTGCACTTACTATCAGACATCTCTCCCTCCATCACCCCTGCACTTACTATCAGACATCTCCTCCCTCCATCACCCCCTGCACTTACTATCAGACATCTCTCCCTCCCTCCATCACCTCCTGCACTTACTATCAGACATCTCTCCCTCCCTCCATCACCTCCTGCACTTACTATCAGACATCTCTCCCTCCATCACCCCCTGCACTTACTATCAGACATCTCTCCCTCCATCACCTCCTGCACTTACTATCAGACATCTCTCCCCCTCCATCACCCCCTGCACTTACTATCAGACATCTCTCCCTCCCTCCATCACCCCCTGCACTTACTATCAGACATCTCTCCCTCCCTCCATCACCCCCTGCACTTACTATCAGACATCTCTCTCTCCCTCCATCACCTCCTGCACTTACTATCAGACATCTCCTCCCTCCATCACCCCCTGCACTTACTATCAGACATCTCTCCCTCCATCACCCCCTGCACTTACTATCAGACATCTCCCCTCCCTCCATCACCCCCTGCACTTACTATCAGACATCTCTCCCCCCCCCTCCCTCCATCACCCCCTGCACTTACTATCAGACATCTCCCCTCCACCACCCCCTGCACTACTATCAGACATCTCTCCCTCCACCACCCCTGCACTTACTATCAGACATCTCTCCTCCCTCCATCACCTCCTGCACTTACTATCAGACATCTCCCTCCCTCCATCACCTCCTGCACTTACTATCAGACATCTCTCCCTCCATCACCTCCTGCACTTACTATCAGACATCTCCCCTCCCTCCATCACCCCCTGCACTTACTATCAGACATCTCTCCCTCCATCACCTCCTGCACTTACTATCAGACATCTCTCTCTCCCTCCATCACCTCCTGCACTTACTATCAGACATCTCTCCCTCCCTCCATCACCTCCTGCACTTACTATCAGACATCTCTCCCTCCATCACCTCCTGCACTTACTATCAGACATCTCTCCCTCCCTCCACCACCCCCTGCACTTACTATCAGACATCTCCCCTCCCTCCACTCACCTCCTGCACTTACTATCAGACATCTCTCCCTCCATCACCCCCTGCACTTACTATCAGACATCTCTCCCTCCCTCCATCACCCCCTGCACTTACTATCAGACATCTCTCCCTCCATCACCCCCTGCACTTACTATCAGACATCTCTCCCTCCATCACCCCCTGCACTTACTATCAGACATCTCTCCCTCCCTCCATCACCCCCTGCACTTACTATCAGACATCTCTCCCTCCATCACCTCCTGCACTTACTATCAGACACCTCTCCCTCCCTCCATCACCCCCTGCACTTACTATCAGACATCTCTCTCTCCCTCCCTCCATCACCTCCTGCACTTACTATCAGACATCTCCCCTCCCTCCATCACCCCCTGCACTTACTATCAGACATCTCTCCCTCCCTCCATCACCCCCTGCACTTACTATCAGACATCTCCTCCCTCCATCACCTCCTGCACTTACTCGACCCCCCCCCCCCCCCCCCACTTACTATCAGACATCTCTCCCTCCATCACCTCCTGCACTTACTATCAGACATCTCTCCCCTCCATCACCCCCTGCACTTACTATCAGACATCTCCCTCCCTCCATCACCTCCTGCACTTACTATCAGACATCTCTCCCTCCCTCCATCACCTCCTGCACTTACTATCAGACATCTCTCCCTCCATCACCTCCTGCACTTACTATCAGACATCTCTCCCTCCCTCCATCACCTCCTGCACTTACTATCAGACATCTCTCCCTCCATCACCTCCTGCACTTACTATCAGACATCTCTCCCTCCCCATCACCTCCTGCACTTACTATCAGACATCTCCCCTCCCTCCATCACCCCCTGCACTTACTATCAGACATCTCTCCCTCCCTCCATCACCTCCTGCACTTACTATCAGACATCTCTCCCTCCCTCCATCACCTCCCCCACCTGCACTTACTATCAGACATCTCTCCCTCCCTCCATCACCCCCTGCACTTACTATCAGACATCTCTCCCTCCCTCCATCACCTCCTGCACTTACTATCAGACATCTCCTCCCTCCATCACCCCCTGCACTTACTATCAGACATCTCCTCCCTCCATCACCTCCTGCACTTACTATCAGACATCTCTCCCTCCCTCCATCACCTCCTGCACTTACTATCAGACATCTCTCCCTCCCTCCATCACCCCCTGCACTTACTATCAGACATCTCTCCCTCCATCACCCCCTGCACTTACTATCAGACATCTCTCCCTCCCTCCATCACCCCCTGCACTTACTATCAGACATCTCTCCCTCCCTCCATCACCTCCTGCACTTACTATCAGACATCTCTCCCTCCCTCCATCACCTCCTGCACTTACTATCAGACATCTCTCCCTCCATCACCCCCTGCACTTACTATCAGACATCTCCTCCCTCCATCACCCCCTGCACTTACTATCAGACATCTCTCCCTCCATCACCTCCTGCACTTACTATCAGACATCTCTCCCTCCATCCATCTCTCCCTCCATCACCCCCTGCACTTACTATCAGACATCTCCCCCTCCCTCCATCACCTCCTGCACTTACTATCAGACATCTCCCTCCCTCCATCACCCCCTGCACTTACTATCAGACATCTCTCCCTCCCTCCATCACCCCCTGCACTTACTATCAGACATCTCTCCCTCCATCACCTCCTGCACTTACTATCAGACATCTCTCCCTCCCTCCATCACCCCCTGCACTTACTATCAGACATCTCTCCCTCCCCATCACCCCCTGCACTTACTATCAGACATCTCTCCTCCCTCCATCACCCCCTGCACTTACTATCAGACATCTCCCCTCCCTCCATCACCCCCTGCACTTACTATCAGACATCTCTCCCTCCCTCCATCACCTCCTGCACTTACTATCAGACATCTCTCCCTCCCTCCATCACCCCCTGCACTTACTATCAGACATCTCTCTCTCCCTCCATCACCTCCTGCACTTACTATCAGACATCTCTCCCTCCCTCCATCACCCCCTGCACTTACTATCAGACATCTCTCCCTCCATCACCCCCTGCACTTACTATCAGACATCTCTCCCCCCTCCATCACCCCCTGCACTTACTATCAGACATCTCCCCTCCCTCCATCACCCCCCGCGCACTTACTATCAGACATCTCTCCCTCCCTCCATCACCCCCTGCACTTACTATCAGACATCTCTCCCTCCCTCCATCACCCCCTGCACTTACTATCAGACATCTCTCCCTCCCTCCATCACCTCCTGCACTTACTATCAGACATCTCTCCCTCCCTCCATCACCTCCTGCACTTACTATCAGACATCTCTCCCCCCCCCCCTCCCCCCTGCACTTACTATCAGACATCTCTCCCCCCTCCTCCCCTGCACTTACTATCAGACATCTCTCCCTCCCTGCACTTACTATCAGACATCTCCCCTCCCTCCATCACCCCCTGCACTTACTATCAGACATCTCCCTCCCTCCATCACCTCCTGCACTTACTATCAGACATCTCTCCCTCCCTCCATCACCCCCTGCACTTACTATCAGACATCTCCTCCCTCCATCACCTCCTGCACTTACTATCAGACATCTCTCCCTCCATCACCCTCCTGCACTTACTATCAGACATCTCCCCCTCCCTCCATCACCTCCTGCACTTACTATCAGACATCTCCCCTCCCTCCATCACCCCCTGCACTTACTATCAGACATCTCCCTCCCTCCATCACCTCCTGCACTTACTATCAGACATCTCTCCCCTCCATCACCCCCTGCACTTACTATCAGACATCTCTCCCTCCCTCCATCACCCCCTGCACTTACTATCAGACATCTCCCCTCCCTCCATCACCTCCTGCACTTACTATCAGACATCTCCCTCCCTCCATCACCCCCTGCACTTACTATCAGACATCTCTCCCTCCCTCCATCACCTCCTGCACTTACTATCAGACATCTCTCCCCCCCATCACCCCCTGCACTTACTATCAGACATCTCCCTCCCTCCATCACCTCCTGCACTTACTATCAGACATCTCTCCCTCCCTCCATCACCTCCTGCACTTACTATCAGACATCTCTCCCTCCCTCCATCACCCCCTGCACTTACTATCAGACATCTCTCCCTCCATCACCTCCTGCACTTACTATCAGACATCTCCCCTCCCTCCATCACCTCCTGCACTTACTATCAGACATCTCTCCCTCCCTCCATCACCTCCTGCACTTACTATCAGACATCTCTCCCTCCCTCCATCACCCCCTGCACTTACTATCAGACATCTCTCCCTCCCTCCATCACCTCCTGCACTTACTATCAGACATCTCCCTCCCTCCATCACCCCCTGCACTTACTATCAGACATCTCTCCCTCCATCACCCCCTGCAACCATCAGACATCTCTCCCTCCATCACCTCCTGCACTTACTATCAGACATCTCCCCTCCCTCCATCACCTCCTGCACTTACTATCAGACATCTCTCCTCCCTCCATCACCTCCTGCACTTACTATCAGACATCTCTCCCTCCCTCCATCACCTCCTGCACTTACTATCAGACATCTCCTCCCTCCATCACCCCCTGCACTTACTATCAGACATCTCTCCCTCCCTCCATCACCCCCTGCACTTACTATCAGACATCTCCCCTCCCTCCATCACCCCCTGCACTTACTATCAGACATCTCCTCCCTCCATCACCCCCTGCACTTACTATCAGACATCTCTCCCTCCATCACCCCCTGCACTTACTATCAGACATCTCTCCCCTCCCTCCATCACCTCCTGCACTTACTATCAGACATCTCCCTCCCTCCATCACCCCCTGCACTTACTATCAGACATCTCTCCCTCCCTCCATCACCTCCTGCACTTACTATCAGACATCTCTCCTCCCTCCATCCACCCTCCCCCTGCACTTACTATCAGACATCTCCTCCCTCCATCACCTCCTGCACTTACTATCAGACATCTCTCCTCCCTCCATCACCTCCTGCACTTACTATCAGACATCTCTCCCTCCATCACCCCCTGCACTTACTATCAGACATCTCTCCCTCCCTCCATCACCTCCTGCACTTACTATCAGACATCTCTCCCTCCCTCCATCACCCCCTGCACTTACTATCAGACATCTCTCCCTCCCTCCATCACCTCCTGCACTTACTATCAGACATCTCCCTCCCTCCATCACCCCCTGCACTTACTATCAGACATCTCTCCCTCCCTCCATCACCCCCTGCACTTACTATCAGACATCTCTCCCTCCATCACCCCCTGCACTTACTATCAGACATCTCCCTCCCTCCATCACCCCCTGCACTTACTATCAGACATCTCTCCCTCCCTCCCTCCATCACCCCTGCACTTACTATCAGACATCTCTCCCCCTCCATCACCCCCTGCACTTACTATCAGACATCTCTCCCTCCCTCCATCACCCCCTGCACTTACTATCAGACATCTCCTCCCTCCATCACCCCCTGCACTTACTATCAGACATCTCCTCCCTCCATCACCCCCTGCACTTACTATCAGACATCCCCCCCCCCTCCTCCTCCCTCCATCACCCCCTGCACTTACTATCAGACATCTCTCCCTCCCTCCATCACCCCCTGCACTTACTATCAGACATCTCCTCCCTCCATCACCTCCTGCACTTACTATCAGACATCTCTCCCTCCATCACCTCCTGCACTTACTATCAGACATCTCCCTCCCTCCATCACCCCCTGCACTTACTATCAGACATCTCCCTCCCTCCATCACCCCCTGCACTTACTATCAGACATCTCTCCCTCCATCACCCCCTGCACTTACTATCAGACATCTCCTGCCCCCCCCCCCCCCCCCTTACTATCAGACATCTCCCCTCCCTCCATCACCTCCTGCACTTACTATCAGACATCTCTCCCTCCCTCCATCACCCCCTGCACTTACTATCAGACATCTCTCCCTCCCTCCATCACCCCCTGCACTTACTATCAGACATCTCTCCCTCCCTCCATCACCCCCTGCACTTACTATCAGACATCTCCCTCCCTCCATCACCCCCTGCACTTACTATCAGACATCTCCCTCCCTCCATCACCCCCTGCACTTACTATCAGACATCTCTCCCTCCCACCATCCACCCCTGCACTTACTATCAGACATCTCTCCCCTCCCTCCATCACCCCCTGCACTTACTATCAGACATCTCTCCCTCCATCACCCCCTGCACTTACTATCAGACATCTCTCCCTCCATCACCCCCCTGCACTTACTATCAGACATCTCTCCCTCCATCACCTCCTGCACTTACTATCAGACATCTCTCCCTCCCTCCATCACCCCCTGCACTTACTATCAGACATCTCCTCCCTCCATCACCTCCTGCACTTACTATCAGACATCTCTCTCCCTCCATCACCTCCTGCACTTACTATCAGACATCTCCCTCCCTCCATCACCCCCTGCACTTACTATCAGACATCTCTCCCTCCATCACCCCCTGCACTTACTATCAGACATCTCTCCCCCTCCATCACCTCCTGCACTTACTATCAGACATCTCTCCCTCCCTCCATCACCTCCTGCACTTACTATCAGACATCTCTCCCTCCATCACCCCCTGCACTTACTATCAGACATCTCCCCTCCCTCCATCACCTCCTGCACTTACTATCAGACATCTCTCCCCCCCTCCCTCCATCACCTCCTGCACTTACTATCAGACATCTCTCCCTCCCTCCATCACCTCCTGCACTTACTATAACACCCCCCCATCCCCTCTCATCTCTCCCTCCATCACCTCCTGCACTTACTATCAGACATCTCTCCCTCCCTCCATCACCTCCCTGCACTTACTATCAGACATCTCTCTCCCTCCCTCCATCACCTCCTGCACTTACTATCAGACATCTCTCCCTCCCTCCATCACCTCCTGCACTTACTATCAGACATCTCTCCCTCCATCACCTCCTGCACTTACTATCAGACATCTCTCCCTCCCTCCATCACCTCCTGCACTTACTATCAGACATCTCTCCCTCCCTCCATCACCCCCTGCACTTACTATCAGACATCTCTCCCTCCATCACCCCCTGCACTTACTATCAGACATCTCTCCCTCCCTCCATCACCCCCTGCACTTACTATCAGACATCTCTCCCTCCATCACCCCCTGCACTTACTATCAGACATCTCTCCCTCCATCACCCCCTGCACTTACTATCAGACATCTCTCCCTCCCTCCATCACCCCCTGCACTTACTATCAGACATCTCCTCCCTCCATCACCCCCTGCACTTACTATCAGACATCTCTCCCTCCATCACCTCCTGCACTTACTATCAGACATCTCCCCTCCCTCCATCACCTCCTGCACTTACTATCAGACATCTCTCCCTCCATCACCTCCTGCACTTACTATCAGACATCTCTCCCTCCCTCCATCACCTCCTGCACTTACTATCAGACATCTCCTCCCTCCATCACCTCCTGCACTTACTATCAGACATCTCTCCCTCCATCACCCCCTGCACTTACTATCAGACATCTCTCCCTCCATCACCTCCTGCACTTACTATCAGACATCTCTCCCTCCATCACCTCCCTGCACTTACTATCAGACATCCCTCCCTCCATCACCCCCTGCACTACTATCAGACACTCCCCCTCCATCAGACATCCATCTCTCCCTCCATCACCTCCTGCACTTACTATCAGACATCTCCTCCCTCCATCACCTCCTGCACTTACTATCAGACATCTCTCCCTCCATCACCTCCTGCACTTACTATCAGACATCTCTCCCTCCATCACCTCCTGCACTTACTATCAGACATCTCTCCCTCCCTCCATCACCTCCTGCACTTACTATCAGACATCTCTCCCTCCCTCCATCACCTCCTGCACTTACTATCAGACATCTCTCCCTCCCTCCATCACCTCCTGCACTTACTATCAGACATCTCTCCCTCCCTCCATCACCTCCTGCACTTACTATCAGACATCTCCTCCCTCCATCACCCCCTGCACTTACTATCAGACATCTCCCTCCCTCCATCACCCCCTGCACTTACTATCAGACATCTCCTCCCTCCATCACCTCCTGCACTTACTATCAGACATCTCCCCTCCCTCCATCACCTCCTGCACTTACTATCAGACATCTCTCCCTCCATCACCCCCTGCACTTACTATCAGACATCTCTCCCTCCCTCCATCACCTCCTGCACTTACTATCAGACATCTCTCCCTCCATCACCTCCTGCACTTACTATCAGACATCTCTCCCTCCCTCCATCACCCCCTGCACTTACTATCAGACATCTCTCCCTCCATCACCCCCTGCACTTACTATCAGACATCTCTCCCTCCCTCCATCACCTCCTGCACTTACTATCAGACATCTCTCCCTCCCTCCATCACCTCCTGCACTTACTATCAGACATCTCCTCCCTCCATCACCCCCTGCACTTACTATCAGACATCTCTCCCTCCCTCCATCACCCCCTGCACTTACTATCAGACATCTCTCCCTCCCTCCATCACCTCCTGCACTTACTATCAGACATCTCCTCCCTCCATCACCCCCTGCACTTACTATCAGACATCTCTCCCTCCCTCCATCACCCCCTGCACTTACTATCAGACATCTCTCTCTCCCTCCATCACCCCCTGCACTTACTATCAGACATCTCTCCCTCCATCACCCCCTGCACTTACTATCAGACATCTCTCCCTCCCTCCATCACCTCCTGCACTTACTATCAGACATCTCTCCCTCCCTCCATCACCCCCTGCACTTACTATCAGACATCTCTCCCCCCCTCCATCACCTCCTGCACTTACTATCAGACATCTCCCTCCCTCCATCACCTCCTGCACTTACTATCAGACATCTCCTCCCTCCATCACCCCCTGCACTTACTATCAGACATCTCTCCCTCCCTCCATCACCTCCTGCACTTACTATCAGACATCTCTCCCTCCCTCCATCACCTCCTGCACTTACTATCAGACATCTCTCCCTCCATCACCCCCTGCACTTACTATCAGACATCTCCCTCCCTCCATCACCCCCTGCACTTACTATCAGACATCTCTCCCTCCCTCCATCACCTCCTGCACTTACTATCAGACATCTCTCCCTCCCTCCATCACCCCCTGCACTTACTATCAGACATCTCTCCCTCCCTCCATCACCCCCTGCACTTACTATCAGACATCTCCTCCCTCCATCACCTCCTGCACTTACTATCAGACATCTCTCCCTCCCTCCATCACCCCCTGCACTTACTATCAGACATCTCTCCCTCCATCACCCCCTGCACTTACTATCAGACATCTCTCCCTCCCTCCATCACCTCCTGCACTTACTATCAGACATCTCTCCCTCCCTCCATCACCCCCTGCACTTACTATCAGACATCTCCTCCCTCCATCACCCCCTGCACTTACTATCAGACATCTCTCCCTCCCTCCATCACCCCCTGCACTTACTATCAGACATCTCTCCCTCCATCACCCCCTGCACTTACTATCAGACATCTCTCCCCTCCATCACCCCCTGCACTTACTATCAGACATCTCCTCCCTCCATCACCCCCTGCACTTACTATCAGACATCTCCTCCCTCCATCACCCCCTGCACTTACTATCAGACATCTCTCCCTCCCTCCATCACCCCCTGCACTTACTATCAGACATCTCTCCCTCCATCACCCCCTGCACTTACTATCAGACATCTCTCCCTCCCTCCATCACCCCCTGCACTTACTATCAGACATCTCTCCCTCCCTCCATCACCCCCTGCACTTACTATCAGACATCTCTCCCTCCCTCCATCACCCCCTGCACTTACTATCAGACATCTCTCCCTCCCTCCATCACCTCCTGCACTTACTATCAGACATCTCTCCTCTCCCTCCATCACCCCCTGCACTTACTATCAGACATCTCTCCCTCCATCACCCCCTGCACTTACTATCAGACATCTCTCCCTCCCTCCATCACCTCCTGCACTTACTATCAGACATCTCTCCCTCCATCACCTCCTGCACTTACTATCAGACATCTCCTCCCTCCATCACCCCCTGCACTTACTATCAGACATCTCCTCCCTCCATCACCCCCTGCACTTACTATCAGACATCTCTCCCTCCCTCCATCACCTCCTGCACTTACTATCAGACATCTCTCCCTCCCTCCATCACCCCCTGCACTTACTATCAGACATCTCTCCCTCCCTCCATCACCTCCTGCACTTACTATCAGACATCTCTCCCTCCATCACCTCCTGCACTTACTATCAGACATCTCCTCCCTCCATCACCCCCTGCACTTACTATCAGACATCTCTCCCTCCCTCCATCACCTCCTGCACTTACTATCAGACATCTCTCCCTCCCTCCATCACCTCCTGCACTTACTATCAGACATCTCTCCCTCCATCACCTCCCCCCCTGCACTTACTATCAGACATCTCCCTCCCTCCATCACCCCCTGCACTTACTATCAGACATCTCCCTCCCTCCATCACCTCCTGCACTTACTATCAGACATCTCTCCCTCCCTCCATCACCCCCTGCACTTACTATCAGACATCTCCCTCCCTCCATCACCCCCTGCACTTACTATCAGACATCTCTCCCCTCCATCACCCCTGCACTTACTATCAGACATCTCTCCCTCCCTCCATCACCCCCTGCACTTACTATCAGACATCTCTCCCTCCATCACCCCCTGCACTTACTATCAGACATCTCTCCCTCCCTCCATCACCCTCCTGCACTTACTATCAGACATCTCTCCCTCCCTCCATCACCCCCTGCACTTACTATCAGACATCTCCTCCCTCCATCACCCCCTGCACTTACTATCAGACATCTCTCCCTCCCTCCATCACCCCCTGCACTTACTATCAGACATCTCTCCCTCCATCACCCCCGCACTTACTATCAGACATCTCCTCCCTCCATCACCCCCTGCACTTACTATCAGACATCTCTCCCTCCCTCCATCACCCCCTGCACTTACTATCAGACATCTCCCTCCCTCCATCACCCCCTGCACTTACTATCAGACATCTCTCCCTCCCTCCATCACCCCCTGCACTTACTATCAGACATCTCTCCCTCCCTCCATCACCCCCTGCACTTACTATCAGACATCTCTCCCTCCCTCCATCACCTCCTGCACTTACTATCAGACATCTCTCCCTCCATCACCCCCTGCACTTACTATCAGACATCTCTCCCTCCATCACCTCCTGCACTTACTATCAGACATCTCCTCCCTCCATCACCTCCTGCACTTACTATCAGACATCTCCCTCCCTCCATCACCTCCTGCACTTACTATCAGACATCTCCCTCCCTCCATCACCTCCTGCACTTACTATCAGACATCTCCTCCCTCCATCACCTCCTGCACTTACTATCAGACATCTCTCCCTCCATCACCCCCTGCACTTACTATCAGACATCTCTCCCTCCCTCCATCACCCCCTGCACTTACTATCAGACATCTCCTCCCTCCATCACCCCCTGCACTTACTATCAGACATCTCTCCCTCCCTCCATCACCTCCTGCACTTACTATCAGCATCTCTCCCCCCCACCCCCCCTTCAGACATCTCTCCCTCCCTCCATCACCCCCTGCACTTACTATCAGACATCTCTCCCTCCCTCCATCACCCCCTGCACTTACTATCAGACATCTCTCCCTCCCTCCATCACCTCCTGCACTTACTATCAGACATCTCTCCCTCCATCACCCCCTGCACTTACTATCAGACATCTCTCCCTCCATCACCTCCTGCACTTACTATCAGACATCTCTCCCTCCCTCCATCACCCCCTGCACTTACTATCAGACATCTCTCCCTCCATCACCTCCTGCACTTACTATCAGACATCTCTCCCTCCATCACCTCCTGCACTTACTATCAGACATCTCTCCCTCCCTCCATCACCTCCTGCACTTACTATCAGACATCTCTCCCTCCATCACCCCCTGCACTTACTATCAGACATCTCTCCCTCCCTCCATCACCTCCTGCCACTTACTATCAGACATCTCTCCCTCCCTCCATCACCTCCTGCACTTACTATCAGACATCTCTCCCTCCATTGCTTTCACTGATAGATCCCTACAAGCTCACAGCTCACTAGCTTTATCTCCCTGTTTTAGTGGAACACTCCCAACTTTGGATCTAAGTCTCTCTGTCCCTCTTTTGACATTGGAAATAGCTGTGGATGAGTAAATGTAACTATAATGTTCCAGAAACATCTATGAGGCCCGCACTGTAAATCATACCCTGGATTATATAACGTTATAATTTGTATCTGGATACAAATTATACAATTTCTCCCAGTAAACTGTAAGTGTTCCTCTTGGAGTTAGGTGCAGGGGGGAGCAGGCTACACTGTAGACCACTGAAGTCTGTGCTGAGGAGGCAGGGAAGAAGTAGAGACAAACACAGAGATGGCTACATCATCCTCACCATCAACATCATCACTACCGTCATCATCATCATCTTCATAGCAAGCATCACTTTCACCATCATCACTTTCAGCCTCTTATTACAGATATTTACTGTGTTTCCTCTGTGATTCTGATATGTATCATTTCCTAGTTCCACCTACAGCAGATCTCACCACATGCCCAGTGGCCTCTGATGCTGATCATTGATGAGTTCACCAGATCTTCAGGCTGGATGAATGTGTAATTAACTACAGAATGAAATCTGTGGACTCCAAACACTGCAAGTCCCAGACCGATCCCTTAGATACCTAGATACTGATTATACAGTCACCACTAGGGGCATCTCACTACATATAGATTATACAGTCACCACTAGGAGGAGCTCACTACATACAGATTATACAGTCACCACTAGGGGGAGCTCACTACATACAGATTATACAGTCACCACTAGGGGGAGCTCACTACATACAGATTATACAGTCACCACTAGGGGGAGCTCACTACATACAAATTATACAGTCACCACTAGAGGGCACTCACTACATACATATTATACAGTCACCACTAGGAGGAGCTCACTACATACAGATTATACAGTCACCACTAGGAGGAGCTCACTACATACAGATTATACAGTCACCACTAGGGGGAGCTCACTAAATACAGATTATACAGTCATCACTAGGGGGAGCTCACTACATACAGATTATACAGTCACCACTAGAGGGAGCTCACTACATACAGATTATACAGTCACCACTAGGAGGAGCTCACTACATACAGATTATACAGTCACCACTAGGAGGATCTCACTACATACAGATTATACAGTCTCCGCTAGAGGGAGCTCACTACATACAGATTATACAGTCACCACTAGGGGGAGCTCACTACATTCAGATTATACAGTCACCACTAGGGGGAGCTCACTACATACAGATTATACAGTCACCACTAGAGGGAGCTCACTACATACAGATTATACAGTCACCACTAGGGGGAGCTCACTACATACAGATTATACAGTCACCACTAGGGGAGCTCACTACATACAGATTATACGTATAGTCACTACTAGGGGGAGCTCACTACATACAGATTATACAGTCACCACTAGGGGGAGCTCCCTACATACAGATTATACAGTCACCACTAGGAGGAGCTCACTACATACAGATTATATAGTCACCACTAGGAGAAACTCACTACATACAGATTATACAGCCACCACTAGAGGAACTCACTACATACAGATTATACAGTCATCACTAGGAGGAGCTCACTACATACAGATTATACAGCCACCACTAGAGGGAGCTCACTACATACAGATTATACAGTCACCACTAGGGGGAGCTCACTACATACAGATTATAAAGTCACCACTAGGGGGAGCTCACTACATACAGATTATACAGTCACCACTAGAGGGAGCTCACTACATACAGATTATACAGTCACCACTAGGGGGAGCTCACTACATACAGATTATACAGTCACCACTAGGGGGAGCTCACTACATACAGATTATACAGTCACCACTAGGGGGAGCTCACTACATACAGATTATAAAGTCACCACTAGGGGGAGCTCACTACATACAGATTATACAGTCACCACTAGGGGGAGCTCACTACATACAGATTATACAGTCACCACTAGAGGGAGCTCACTCCATACAGATTATACAGTCACCACTAGGAGGATCTCACTACATACAGATTATACAGTCTCCGCTAGAGGGAGCTCACTACATACAGATTATACAGTCACCACTAGGGGGAGCTCACTACATTCAGATTATACAGTCACCACTAGGGGGAGCTCACTACATACAGATTATACAGTCACCACTAGAGGGAGCTCACTACATACAGATTATACAGTCACCACTAGGGGGAGCTCACTTAATACAGATTATACAGTCACCACTAGGGGAGCTCACTACATACAGATTATACGTATAGTCACTACTAGGGGGAGCTCACTACATACAGATTATACAGTCACCACTAGGGGGAGCTCCCTACATACAGATTATACAGTCACCACTAGGAGGAGCTCACTACATACAGATTATATAGTCACCACTAGGAGAAGCTCACTACATACAGATTATACAGCCACCACTAGAGGAACTCACTACATACAGATTATACAGTCACCACTAGGAGGAGCTCACTACATACAGATTATACAGCCACCACTAGAGGGAGCTCACTACATACAGATTATACAGTCACCACTAGGGGGAGCTCACTACATACAGATTATAAAGTCACCACTAGGGGGAGCTCACTACATACAGATTATACAGTCACCACTAGAGGGAGCTCACTACATACAGATTATACAGTCACCACTAGGGGGAGCTCACTACATACAGATTATACAGTCACCACTAGGGGGAGCTCACTACATACAGATTAGACAGTCACCACTAGGGGGAGCTCACTACATACAGATTATACAGTCACCACTAGGGGGAGCTCACTACATACAGATTATACAGTCACCACTAGGGGGAGCTCACTACATACAGATTATACAGTCACCACTAGGGGGAGCTCACTACATACAGATTATACAGTCACCACTAGGGGGAGCTCACTACATACAGATTATACAGTCACCACTAGGAGGAGCTCACTACATACAGATTATACAGTCACCACTAGGAGAAGCTCACTACATACAGATTATACAGTCACCACTAGGAGAAGCTCACTACATACAGATTATACAGTCACCACTAGGGGGAGCTCACTACATACAGATTATATAGTCACCACTAGGAGAAGCTCACTACATACAGATTATACAGCCAGCACTAGAGGAACTCACTACATACAGATTATACAGTCACCTCTAGAGGGAGCTCGCTACATACAGATTATATAGTCACCACTAGGAGGAGCTCACTACATACAGATTATACAGCCACCACTAGGGGGAGCCCACTACATACACATTATACAGTCACCACTAGGGGGAGCTCACTACATACAGATTATACAGTTACCACTAGGAGGAGCTCACTACATACAGATTATACAGTCACCACTAGAGGGAGCTCACTACATACAGATTATACAGTCACCACTAGAGGGAGCTCACTACATACAGATTATACAGCCAGCACTAGAGGAACTCACTACATACATATTATACAGTCACCACTAGAGGGAGCTCGCTACATACAGATTATACAGCCACCACTAGGGGGAGCTCACTACATACAGATTATACAGTCACCACTAGAGGGAGCTCACTACATACAGATTATACAGTCACCACTAGGAGGAGCTCACTACATACACATTATACAGTCACCACTAGGAGGAGCTCACTACATACAGATTATACAGTCACCACTAGAGGGAGCTCACTACATACAGATTATACAGTCACCACTAGGAGGAGCTCACTACATACAGATTAGACAGCCACCACTAGAGGAACTCACTACATACAGATTATACAGTCACCACTAGAGGGAGCTCGCTACATACAGATTATACAGTCACCACTAGAGGGAGCTCACTACATACAGATTATACAGTCACCACTAGGGGGAGCTCACTACATACAGATTATACAGTCACCACTAGAGGGAGCTCACTACATACAGATTATACAGTCACCACTAGGGGGAGCTCACTACATACAGATTATACAGTCACCACTAGAGGGAGCTCACTACATACAGATTATACAGTCACCACTAGGAGGAGCTCACTACATACAGATTAGACAGCCACCACTAGAGGAACTCACTACATACAGATTATACAGTCACCACTAGAGGGAGCTCGCTACATACAGATTATACAGTCACCACTAGGAGGAGCTCACTACATACAGATTATACAGTCACCACTAGGGGAGCTCACTACATACAGATTATACAGTCACCACTAGAGGGAGCTCACTACATACAGATTATATAGTCACCACTAGGAGAAGCTCACTACATACAGATTATACAGTCACCACTAGGAGGAGCTCACTACATACAGATTAGACAGCCACCACTAGAGGAACTCACTACATACAGATTATACAGTCACCACTAGAGGGAGCTCACTGCATACAGATTATGCATTGAATTCCTTAAAATGTGCATAAATCTGTATGTAGTGCGCTGCCCCTAGAGGCATCTTCAGGTAGTGACATTGATAATGTAAGTAGTGAGTGCAGTTTTGCTCCCCTCACATCCCAGGTCCTGCAGTAGTTTTTTGCCCAGACTCTATCACCAGAGGTTTATCTAGGCCGTCACTCACATAGGGCAGGTAGTTAGTTTTGTCCTGTTAGTCGTGTCCTGGTAGATTGAGATGAAGAAATTAATTCTATACCTGGACGGCTCTGGGGAGTCGGAATATTGTGAGTAATGGAAATCTGGGATCCATTCAGCCAGGGTGACAGCATGCGCCTATTTACATGACCTCATACATGACGCTCAGCGAGGCGTGTAAAAGCTCCCCGTGCACCTCTCATCAGACGTGTTCACACTTACTGTATGTCCACAATCAGCAGAAATAATGAATTACATCAGGAAGTGCAGAGCAGAACTCTCTGGAAACCGCCAGAGATAAGCTGCGCAGTACGGGTAGATAAGACCCCAAATACAGTTCCTGCCAGAGGACCCCCATAATAGTAACACAAGAAGACACCAAATGCAGTGCCTGCCAGAGGACCCCCATAATAGTATGACAGCCACTGTACCCTCATAACTGATGGCTAGAGAACCCCCATAACAGTATGACGGCCACCGTACCCTCATAACTGATGATTAGAGGACCCCCATAACAGTATGACGGCCACCGTACCCTCATAACTGATGACTAGAGAACCTCCATAACAGTATGACGGCCACCGTACCCTCATAACTGATGATTAGAGGACCCCCATAACAACATGACGGCCACCGTACCCTCATAACTGATTACTAGAGGACCCCCATAACAGTATGACGGCCACCGTACCCTCATAACTGATTACTAGAGGACCCCCATAACAGTATGACGGCCACCGTACCCTCATAACTGATGGCTAGAGAACCCCCATAACAGTATGACGGCCACCGTACCCTCATAACTGATGACTAGAGGACCCCCATAACAGTATGACGGCCTCCGTACCCTCATAACTGATGGCTAGAGAACCCCCATAACAGTATGACGGCCACCGTACCCTCATAACTAATGGCTAGAGAACCCCCATAACAGTATGACGGCCACCGTACCCTCATAACTGATGACAAAAGAACCCCCATAACAGTATGACGACCTCCGTACCCTCATAACTGATTACAAGAGAACCCCCATAACAGTATGACGACCACCGTACCCCTCATAACTGATGGCTAGAGGACCCCCATAACAGTATGACGGCCACCGTACCCTCATAACTGATGGCTAGAGAGACCCCCATAACAGTATGACGGCCACCGTACCCTCATAACTGATGACTAGAGGACCCCCATAACAGTATGACGGCCACCGTACCCTCATAACTGATGACTAGAGAACCCCCATAACAGTATGACGACCACCGTACTCTCATAACTGATGGCTAGAGAACCCCCATAACAGTATGACGGCCACCGTACCCTCATAACTGATGACTAGAGGACCCCCATAACAGTATGACGGCCACCGTACCCTCATAACTGATGGCTAGAGAACCCCCATAACAGTATGACGGCCACCGTACCCTCATAACTGATGACTAGAGGACCCCCATAACAGTATGACGGCCACCGTACCCTCATAACTGATGACTAGAGGACCCGCATAACAGTATGACGGCCACCGTGCTCTCATAACTGATGACTAGAGGACCCCCATAACAGTATGACGGCCGCCGTACCCTCATAACTGATGACTAGAGGACCCGCATAACAGTATGATGGCCACCGTACCCTCATAACTGATGACTAGAGAACCCCCATAACAGTATGACGGCCACAGTACTCTCATAACTGATGACTAGAGGACCCACATAACAGTATGACGGCCGCCGTACCCTCATAACTGATGACTAGAGGACCCCCATAACAGTATGACGGCCACCGTACCCTCATAACTGATGACTAGAGGACCCGCATAACAGTATGACGGCCACCGTGCTCTCATAACTGATGACTAGAGGACCCCCATAACAGTATGACGACCACCGTACCCTCATAACTGATGACTGAACATAACAGTATGACGACCACCGTACTCATAACTGATGACTAGAGGACCCGCATAACAGTATGACGACCACCGTACTCTCATAACTGATGACTAGAGGACCCCCATAACAGTATGACGGCCACCGTACTCTCATAACTGATGACTAGAGAACCCCCATAACAGTATGACGACCACCGTACCCTCATAACTGATGACTAGAGGACCCACATAACAGTATGACGACCACCGTACTCTCATAACTGATGACTAGAGGACCCGCATAACAGTATGACGACCACCGTACCCTCATAACTGATGACTAGAGGACCCCCATAACAGTATGACGACCACCGTACCCTCATAACTGATGACTAGAGGACCCCCATAACAGTATGACGGCCACCGTACTCTCATAACTGATGACTAGAGGACCCTTTGGATATTGCGCCTTGTAAAGGAGCTGCAGAACAAGGATGACGATGAAGAGCTGCCTAATATTGTGGGATCTTCTGTTTGGTGATATCCTGCAGATCCCGCAGACATCAGACATTGTGGTGACATCACAAGGTTCTGGGGGCGAGTTTTCCGAGTACTTTCACCTTCCTGAATTATACATCAGACTATCTGGAGTAAGAAGCTGAGAAGCCAAATATCACATATAATGCAGCTCCGCGGACGCCCTGAAGGTCTCCAAATCCTAATTCCGGCTTCTCGATGAATCAATATCAGCCGCACTCCCATTGTCATCTTCTCTGACATGACTTTAGTTCTCGCATCTCAAGGCAACAGCGAATGTGGAAGCGAAGAAACCAAAGGAGAAAAAAGTAGCCACAACTCAGACACATGGGGCGATGCTGACACCTTATGGGATCTTGTCCCACGTCCCATTCCCCGTTGCAGCAGTGACCACCTGGACCCTCAGCCCTGTATAGATCATCAATGCAGAGGCGATAGTAACCTGTATATCTAGGGTGATGGGGGCGGTGCAGCGATTGCTACAGGGGCTGCTGAATACAGATGGGAAAATTGGTTCGCAACAAACCAGATTCAACCCAAATATTCCAAATTGTTTGTCTTCTTTAAGGAAACCAAACAATTTGGGATTTGTATCAGACAAACTGCGACAACCATTGCGGTAAATGATTATACTGAGGAGTCTCGTCAGACCGCAGAGTATAAGATGCGGAGGCCCAGAAGAGGTGACAAAAATAAGACATTTATATTCACCTTTCATGACCTTGATTGGACCTCCTTGCGGCATCCGGCGCTCTTCTGTGGCGTCATGCCCCTAGGGGTCACTGCTGAGGCCTGTGATTGGACCATGACATTACAGAAGAGCGCCGGACACCGCGAGGAGGTAACGGAAGGTGAGTATGAATGATTTTCATTGTTGTCACCTCCCCTGGGCCTCCACATCTTATACTCTGGGGTCTGAAGAGGTCACAGTATAATAATGTCACTTCTATCAGAACAAGATTGGACCGAACCTGGGGAACAATTCATCTGAATATGGTTCATCCGTCTTTAGTGTTGAAGTAGAAGTCAAACCTGCACCCTGGAGCCCGAGGGACCTAGAGGCCTCTACTAAAGTGTTATACTCAGGGGGGATGCAACGGAGAAGATCTGCTCCAACCCAGCCCCAAACTGGTAGATCAAGAAGCTGTAGGATTCCTGCAATACCACATTCTGACCAGTAGACCACAAGTTGAATTAGTTCTCTGACCTAGAAGCTGCAAGAAATGAGAGAGGTCAGTCCAGTACTCATCTCTGTCTGTAACTATGTACATCAAGCTCCTGAGCTCCCCCTAGTGGTGGATGTATATCACTATATACAGTAATCTCCTGAGCTCCCCCTAGTGGTGGATGTATATAACTATATGTAGTAATCTCCTGAGCTCCCCCTAGTGGTGGATGTATATAACTATATGTAGTAATCTCCTGAGCTCCCCCTAGTGGTGGATGTATATAACTATATGTAGTAATCTCCTGAGCTCCCCCTAGTGGTGGATGTATATAACTATATGTAGTAATCTCCTGAGCTCCCCCTAGTGGTGGATGTATATAACTATATGTAGTAATCTCCTGAGCTCCCCCTAGTGGTGGATGTATATAACTATATGTAGTAATCTCCTGAGCTCCCCCTAGTGGTGGATGTATATAACTATATGTAGTAATCTCTTGAGCTCCCCCTAGTGGTGGATGTATATAACTATATGTAGTAATCTCCTGAGCTCCCCAGTGGTGGATGTATATAACTATATGTAGTAATCTCCTGAGCTCCCCCTAGTGGCGGATGTATATAACTATATGTAGTAATCTCATGAGCTCCCCCTAGTGGCGGATGTATATAACTATATGTAGTAATGTGCTGAGCTCCCCCTAGTGGTGGATGTATATAACTATATGTAGTAATGTGCTGAGCTCCCCCTAGTGGTGGATGTATATAACTATATGTAGTAGTGTGCTGAGCTCCCCCTAGTGGAGAGTGTATATAACTATATGTAGTAATGTGCTGAGCTCCCCCTAGTGGTGGATGTATATAACTATATGTAGTAATCTCCTGAGCTCCCCCTAGTGGCGGATGTATATAACTATATATAGTAATCTCCTGAGCTCCCCCTAGTGGCAGATGTATATAACTATATGTAGTAATCTCATGAGCTCCCCCTAGTGGCGGATGTATATAACTATATGTAGTAGTCTCCTGAGCTCCCCCTAGTGGTGGATGTATATAACTATATATAGTAATCTCCTGAGCTCCCCCTAGTGGTGGATGTATATAACTATATGTAGTAATCTCCTGAGCTCCCCATAGTGGCGGATGTATATAACTATATGTAGTAATGTGCTGAGCTCCCCCTAGTGGTGGATGTATATAGCTATATGTAGTAATCTCCTGAGCTCCCCCTAGTGGCGGATGTATATAACTATATGTAGTAATCTCATGAGCTCCCCCTAGTGGTGGATGTATATAACTTTATGTAGTAGTCTCCTGAGCTCCCCCTAGTGGTGGATGTATATAACTTTATGTAGTAATCTCCTGAGCTCCCCCTAGTGGTGGATGTATATAACTATATGTAGTAATGTGCTGAGCTCCCCCTAGTGGTGGGTGTATATAACTATATGTAGTAATCTCCTGAGCTCCCCCTAGTGGTGGATGTATATAACTATATGTAGTAATGTGCTGAGCTCCCCCTAGTGGTGGATGTATATAACTATATGTAGTAATGTGCTGAGCTCCCCCTAGTGGTGGGTGTATATAACTATATGTAGTAATCTCCTGAGCTCCCCCTAGTGGTGGATGTATATAACTATATGTAGTAATCTCCTGAGCTCCCCCTAGTGGTGGATGTATATAACTATATGTAGTAATCTCCTGAGCTCCCCCTAGTGGTGGATGTATATAACTATATGTAGTAATGTGCTGAGCTCCCCCTAGTGGTGGATGTATATAACTATATGTAGTAATGTGCTGAGCTCCCCCTAGTGGTGGATGTATATAACTATATGTAGTAATCTCCTGAGCTCCCCCTAGTGGTGGATGTATATAACTATATGTAGTAATCTCCTGAGCTCCCCCTAGTGGTGGATGTATATAACTATATGTAGTAATGTGCTGAGCTCCCCCTAGTGGTGGATGTATATAACTATATGTAGTAATCTCCTGAGCTCCTCCTAGTGGTGGATGTATATAACTATATGTAGTAATCTCCTGAGCTCCCCCTAGTGGTGGATGTATATAACTATATGTAGTAATGTGCTGAGCTCCCCCTAGTGGTGGATGTATATAACTATATGTAGTAATGTGCTGAGCTCCCCCTAGTGGTGGATGTATATAACTTTAGACAGTAAGCTCCAGACTCCCCCTTGTGGTCATTATATACAATGATATGAATGTGCCTGTGATCTCCATCTCATTATAGATTATGTAAATTCTATGTTTTCACGGGGATTATCAAAACTGGTGTACAATATTCTGGTCTTGTTGAATCAGTCCTAGGTGCAGGGGATTTGGAGCTTTGTATCAGAAAATCTGCGCTATGATTACAAGTAATGCATCAATGCAGAATGTTAGACCTAACGTGTTGTATTTTTTGGATGGTGGCTGCAGTGTTTCTGGTACAGTGTGGCAGTCACACATGGTTGTCTCCTTATATATGGCAGCTGTGTGTCATATAAGATGTTCTGTGATGTACAATTATAGAATTAAGTCCAAAAAGTGAAATGTTCATGAGATATCTGTATTAATGGTCTCTCGTGGTAACGGGCTGTTGCCATGGTGACACCACAATAATAGTAGAGGATGAGGCACACGAAGCGTATCAGGATAGCCTTCACACTGGATACAATATGTCAGACCTCCAGGGAGATACAATGAAGGAATAGTAGATACATAATAACATGAATGTTGCCATGGTAACCAACTAGGGAGAAAGCAACACAATCATTAATTATGTGATTATGATTCAGTCGCTGCCCCCCCCACCCCCCATTATACCTTCTGCCTTATGTAAGGTAATGGTGTCCTAATCACATTCGCCCCCAAATACATTAAGAAAGTCGAGGTCGGGTCATATAAGCAGAGAAAACGTAACAAAATGGCAGGTGAAGATCTACTCTAGGGAGGGGCTTACCTGGCGAGGGGCGGTCTTATGATGTGATACACCAAAAAAGTGTCACAATTTTCTTGCTTTTCTTGTCAGAAATGAATCCAACCAAAAATGGTAAACACGAGATAAATCCTTCATCTGGGGCGGTATAAGACGTATCCAATATCAGGAAATCTCTGAACTTATATCAGTATCTAACAAATATTGTGCGGTCTAGAAACTCCACTGAATACTGTATGAAGATGATGTAACCTTTACAGAGGTCTGATTAAAATAATCATGAACCCTCAGGATACATTATACCGTGTGGGGGCAAAAACGTGGAATTGTACTTTTCAGTGGTTTTATACTCTGTGCAAGCACTTTGGGGACGTTATACACTGTGGGGATCACTAAGGTGGCAATTAAGGTGGCATTGTACTGTGTGGGGACCATTAAGGTGGCATTATACTGTGTGGGGACCATTAAGGTGGCATTATACGTGTGTGGCCAAGGGGACGACCATTAAGGTGGCATTGTACTGTGTGGGGACCATTAAGGTGGCATTGTACTGTGTGGGGACCATTAAGGTGGCATTATACTGTGTGGGGACCATTAAGGTGGCATTATACTGTGTGGGGACCATTAAGGGTGGCATTATACTGTGTGGGGACCATTAAGGTGGCATTATACTGTGTGGCGGCCTGGCGGTACTGTGTGGGGACCATTAAGGTGGCATTATACTGTGTGGGGACCATTAAGGTGGCATTGTACTGTGTGGGGACCATTAAGGTGGCATTGTACTGTGTGGGGACCATTAAGGTGGCATTATACTGTGTGGGGACCATTAAGGTGGCATTGTACTGTGTGGGGACCATTAAGGTGGCATTATACTGTGTGGGGACCATTAAGGTGGCATTATACTGTGTGGGGACCATTAAGGTGGCATTATACTGTGTGGGGACCATTAAGGTGGCATTATACTGTGTGGGGACCATTAAGGTGGCATTATACTGTGTGGGGACCATTAAGGTGGCATTATACTGTGTGGGGACCATTAAGGTGGCATTATACTGTGTGGGGACCATTAAGGTGGCATTATACTGTGTGGGGACCATTAAGGTGGCATTATACTGTGTGGGGACCATTAAGGTGGCATTATACTGTGTGGGGACCATTAAGGTGGCATTATACTGTGTGGGGACCATTAAGGTGGCATTATACTGTGTGGGGACCATTAAGGTGGCATTATACTGTGTGGGGACCATTAAGGTGGCATTGTACTGTGTGGGGACCATTAAGGTGGCATTATACTGTGTGGGGACCATTAAGGTGGCATTATACTGTGTGGGGACCATTAAGGTGGCATTGTACTGTGTGGGGACCATTAAGGTGGCATTATACTGTGTGGGGACCATTAAGGTGGCATTATACTGTGTGGGGACCATTAAGGTGGCATTGTACTGTGTGGGGACCATTAAGGTGGCATTATACTGTGTGGGGACCATTAAGGTGGCATTATACTGTGTGGGGACCATTAAGGTGGCATTATACTGTGTGGGGACCATTAAGGTGGCATTATACTGTGTGGGGACCATTAAGGTGGCATTATACTGTGTGGGGACCATTAAGGTGGCATTATACTGTGTGGGGACCATTAAGGTGGCATTATAGTCTACGTGGAACACTATAGTGGCATTATATTTTGTTGGGACCACTAAGGTGGCATTATACTCTGCGGGGACCACTACAGTGGAATTGTACTATGTGGGGACCACTAAGATGTCATTATACTTTGCGGGACCCACTAAGGTGCCATAATACCCTAACTAAAGTGGTAATATGAGGGTATAATATTAGTATATTAGTATATAGTATATTAGTCCTCAAAGGGCCTAATACTCTGTGGTTACTATGGAGGCATTAAAATGTGTGGGAACCATTAGGGGGGCATAATACTACGTGGAGACCACTAACTGGGCATTTTACTGCATGGGGCATCACGCTGTATGGAATAGTCCTTTGTAAAATCTGGGGGTACAGTATTGGGACATATATTCTGTTCAGATTTTTTGACCATGCATGTCATTGATCCTTCCCTGCCAAAAACCTAATGATCTTGGAAGCATGCGGCAGGGATTTCCACCACAACAAGACTCGTGAGCAGCAGGATCGGATGGCGCTGTGAGACACGGAGGGTAGGGAGCAGGTTAGTATGCGTTTTTTTGGGGTTTTTTTTACCTTCCCCGACCTCCTTGCTAAAAATGAATTATCCTGGACAAGCCCTTTAAGTATCACTGATTTATATACTGTATAGCTTTATATATAGTATCAGCACTTTACACAGAATATCACTAATATATATACAGTAACAGGATTGTATATGTAGAGTAACAGCTTTATTAAAAGTACCACTAATTACTATTAGAGATGAGCGAATCGAAGCTGACGAAATGGAATTCGATCCAAATTTCAGGAAATATTCAATTTGCATCGAATGCAGGTTTCCTCACACTTTGTGATGAGTCACATTTTTTCCTAAAATGGCTGCTGCACATGTTAGGACATGGGGCAAGGGACTCTGGAAACACGGAATCACCCACAATGCCATGTGTGCAGCCAATCAGCAGCCAGCCAGCCCTGTGATGTCACAGTCCTATAAATACCCTAATATTAATGTATCAGTAATATTAGATATAGTATCAATTCTTTATATAGGGTATCACTAATTTATCATTTATATGCAGTAACTGTTATTTATGCACTATAAGCAATTTATTTATATCTACTATAACATTATTTCAAATATAGCATCATTACATTATATATAGTAACAGTATGTTTATATAATATCAATATCTTATATGTACAATCAATAATTTACATACAGTAACAGTATTTTATATATAATATCACAAATTTATATAATGTATCTGTATTTTCTATACATTATCTATAGTATTACTAATTAATATGCAGTTCAAATACTTTATAGAGTGTTATTAATTTATAAATCACATCTTCAGTTTATATGCAGTAAAATAATTGTATACAGTAACATTTTTTGAATATATTTTGTTTTTCCACAGTATTGCTATCTTATATCTAGTATCAGTACATTACATAGAATACTTTATAGAGTATAATTTATAAACAAGTAACATTTTCTATACAGTATGCACCAGAGGCGTAGCTAGCGGGGGGCAGAGGGGGCGGCTCCCCCGGGCCCACTGACTCTTTGGGGCCCACCCTGGGGCCGCCATTATTACATCCTTTATTTCTATCTGGTTCAGTGTCTGCAGCCACCGATCTAGTTACAATACTTCCTGCAACTTCACATATTGTAAACCGCAAGTTACATGAGGCCTGTGGTTTACAAGTCCCCGAGAGCACAGTCGATGTCTTCTTCTCACACAGGCGGTGCGATGACGTCACAACATTGCACCGCCTGCGCTCAGACACAGACGTCCTGCGCGTGGACAGGGAGGAAGCGGTGGATCCATTCATCAGCATCGCACGTAGCTGAGTAGGACTTTTTTTTTCTCTTTTTTTAATGGTTGTGGGTATATTAATAGAATAAGGGGTGGTTAGGAGGGGGAATTATAACTATAAAGGGAGGATTCATTAAGGGCATTATGACAATGGGGGGTCATTTATATAAGGGTTATTAGGGGGTATTATGAATACAAGGGGGAAGGTTATTTATATAAGGGGCCATTAGGGCATCATTTATATTAGGAGGCATTATGACGATGGGGGGTCATTTATATAAGGGTTATTAGGGGGTTTTATGAACATAAGGGGGGTGGTCATTGATATAAGGGGTCATTAGAGGTGCAGTATTTATGTCAGGGGGAATTGGGCATAATATGAGGGGCAATTAATTTAATTAAAGTTGCACTTGCACCTTATTAAGACTAAGGCCCCACGTACCGGGCTGCAGCAAAAAAGCGCTGCAGGAAAAACCGCGACGGTAACGTGTTTTTTCCCCGCAGTGCTTTTCACAGAAGGTCTGCAGAGGTTTCCCCTGTGGACTTTCTGTTTTCAATACACCTATATGGAGACCGCCGGTGTTTCTGTAGGTATAATTGACATGCTTTAATTTCCAAAACCGCAACGGTTTTGGAAATCGCAGTGCATCTACTGCACGTATTTTTCCGCAGTGTGTGGATAGGATTTGCTAGAATGTTGCGTTTTTTTTTCAGTGGGTTTTCGCCACATGGAGCCTCCATCCCTACTTTGCAGTAAAATATGCGCAACGAATACGCTGCAATTTCCAAAACAGTCGGTGTTTTGAAAATCGCAGCATGTCAGTTATACCTATGGAAACGCCGGCGGTTTCCCTATAGATATAATTGAAGCAGAAAGTCCACAGAGGAAACCTCTGCAAACATTCTGTGCAAAGTGCTGCTGGAAGATCCGCGATGTGTCGCTGCCACGGTTTTTCCCACAGCTGTTTTTTGCTGCGGTACGCCACGTGGGGCCTTAAGGCGTTTTCCAGCTCATTTTTATTGATGATCCATCCTCAGAATAAATCATCAATAAGACATAAGTGACCCCCACTGATCAGCTGTATGAAGGGGCTATGGCGTCTGTTTATATCATACGCTGCCTGTATATAGTGACCCCCCACTGATCAGCTGTATGAGGGGGCCCCGGCGTCTGTTTATATCATACGCTGCCTGTATATAGTGACCCCCCCCGCTGATCAGCTGTATGAGGGGGCCCCGGTGGCTGTATATATCACACACTGTCTGTATATAGTGACCCCCCCGCTGATCAGCTGTATGAGGGGGCCCCGGTGGCTGTATATATCATACGCTGCCTGTATATAGTGACCCCCCCGCTGATCAGCTGTATGAGGGGGCCCCGGTGGCTGTATATATCATACGCTGCCTGTATATAGTGACCCCCCCAGATCAGCTGTATGAGGGGCTCCGGCGCCTGTATATATCATACGCTGTCTGTATATAGTGACCCCCCTGCTGATCAGCTGTATGCGGGGGCCCCGGCGGCTGTTTATATCACACGCTGCCTGTATATAGTGACCCCCCACTGATCAGCTGTATGCGGGGGCCCCGGCGCCTGTTTATATACCCTATACGCTGCCTGTATATATACGTGTATAGTGACCCCCCACTGATCAGCTGTATGAGGGGGCTATGGCACCTGTTTATTTCATACACTGTCTGTATATAGTGACCCCCCCACTGATCAGCTGTATGGGGGGCCCCGGCGCCTGTTTATATCATACACTGTCTGTATATAGTGACGCCCCCACTGATCAGCTGTATGGGGGGCCATGGCGCCTGTTTATATCATACGCTGTCTGTATATAGTGACGCCCCCACTGATCAGCTGTATGAGGGGGCTATGGCGTCTGTTTATATCATACGCTGTCTGTATATAGTGACCGTGTGATGTCATTCCAGCCTTGTCACATAGACGTGGATAGGACGAGGCTGTAGTTACATGACATGGCCGCTATGAGATGACACTATGTAACAGAGAAGGGGTCACAGCGCTTACACAGGTACCACGGGTCATTCACACAGCTGATCCTCGGGGTCCCGGGTATTGGAACCCCAATAATTTTTTTTTACCTTGTTTTTTTTTTGTTTTCTTTTTAATTAGTAAACACCTGGGGCATTATTAAGAGGAACTATTTACAGGGGTGCACAGGGAAGTTATTAGTTTGAAGATACACTTGGGGGTATTATTCATTATGGGGGGTTATATTATATATTGTATAATTGGGGTAGCAGCAGGATGGGGGTGCAGGTGAGGACAATGTGGGTCGGTGCCTGGAAAAGTGAGGAGCCAAAGGGGTCTGTGCTGCAAGCTGTACAGAGACTGGAAGAAGTGGACATGGCGGTCCAGATGAAAGAGATGCGGAATGTGAAGGATTAGTCAGAGACGTCACCGGTAAGTCACTAAATGCTACTGCCCTGTATTCACCTAAATCGTCTGCAGAGCCCTGTGTAGAGCCGCTATATACCACTGTACACTCACTGTATACTCATAGTACCGGTATACCTGAGTTGGGGGCCCACTTGGACATATTCGCCCCCCTGTGCTGAACCCCTAGCTACGCCTCTGGTATACACACTTTATATAGAGTATCACTAACATGTATACTGTAAAATAATTTTATATATAGTATTAGCACTTAATATAGGGTATCACTAATTTCTATACTATTACAATACTTTATTTATAAGTAATATCAGTACTTTATGTAAAGTATCAAAAATGTATATAGTGCACCAGTATTTTATAGGCCAGGGGTAGGCAACCTTTTTTGCTCTGCGTGACGATTTTAATTAAAAAAATCAAAGATGAGGTACTCGGAGTGCCGGTCAGTAATTGTAAGTCTGACGACCACTAAACTAAAGTCATATACCACAAACCATAACACAGAAGTGCTGCCACCAGATGCTTTAGGACACATGCGCTTACTGCTATTTCCTGGGACGCTCCTGTACTTTCCGATTAGAAGCAATGAAAGTCCATGTGCAGCTCCCAATTAGTGGTAAATGTGTCCAGGAGCCCCGTATGGCGGCACCTTATGGTGATATCACACTATGTATCTGGATGCAGATATATTCTTAGGCCACTGGAACTTTTACTTCAATGTAAAACTGCATTCACATGGTTAATTTTTGCACAAAAAAAAGGCCTGTGTTTTCTGTGCAAAAACACATCCTTAATGCAGAAAACACATCGTTATACAGAATAATGTCCCATAGCAACCCCTTCACACGGTATTATGTCCCATAGCGGCCCCTGCACACGGTATTATGTCATATAGTGGCCCCAGCACACGGTATTATGTCCCATAGTGGCCCCAGCACACAGTATTATGTCATATAGTGGCCCCAGCACACGGTATTATGTCATATAGTGGCTCCAGCACACGGTATTATGTCATATAGTGGCCCCACACACGGTATGATGTGGCCCCAGCACGGCCCCCACGGTATTATGTCATATAGTGGCCCCAGCACACGGTATTATGTCCCATAGCGGCCCCTGCACACGGTATTATGTCATATAGTGGCCCCAGCACACGGTATTATGTCATATAGTGGCCCCAGCACATGGTATTATGTCATATAGTGGCCCCAGCACACGGTATTATGTCAAAGGGCCCCCCCCAGCACACGGTATTATGTCACATAGTGGCCCCAGCACATGGTATTATGTCACATAGTGGCCCCAGCACACGGAACAGGGCCCCAGCACATGGTATTATGTCATATAGTGGCCCCAGCACACATGGTATTATGTCATATAGTGGCCCCAGCACACGGTATTATGTCATATAGTGGCCCCAGCACACGGTATTATGTCCCATAGTGGCCCCAGCCACGGTATAGTCCATAGTGGCCCCTGCACACGGTATTATGTCACATAGTGGCCCCTTCACACGGTATTATGTCTAGTGCCCCACCTTTCCATAGTGGCCCCTGCACACGGTATTATGTCACATAGTGGCCCCAGCACACGGTATTATGTCACATAGTGGCCCCAGCACACGGTATTATGTCCTATAGTGGCCCCAGCACACGGTATTATGTCACATAGTGGCCCCAGCACACGGTATTATGTCATATAGTGGCCCCAGCACACGGTATTATGTCATATAGTGGCCCCAGCACATGGTATTATGTCATATAGTGGCCCCAGCACACGGTATTATGTCCCATAGTGGCCCCAGCACACAGTATTATGTCATATAGTGGCCCCAGCACACGGTATTATGTCATATAGTGGCCCCAGCACACGGTATTATGTCCCATAGTGGCCCCAGCACACGGTATTATGTCCCATAGTGGCCCCAGCACACGGTATTATGTCATATAGTGGCCCCAGCACACAGTATTATGTCACATAGTGGCCCCAGCACACGGTATTATGTCCCATAGTGGCCCCTGCACACGGTATTATGTCACATAGTGGCCCCAGCACACAGTATTATGTCACATAGTGGCCCCTGCACCAGCACACAGTATTATGTCACATAGTGGCCCCAGCACACGGTATTATGTCCCATAGTGGCCCCAGCACACGGTATTATGTCCCATAGTGGCCCCAGCACACGGTATTATGTCCCATAGTGGCCCCAGCACACGGTATTATGTCACATAGTGGCCCCTGCACACGGTATTAGGTCCACATAGTGGCCTCTGCACACAGTATTATGTCCCGTAGAGGCCCCTCCACATAGTATAATCTCCCACAGTGACCCCTCCATATAGTATAATCTCCCACAGTGGCCCCACCACACAGTATAATGTCCCATAGAGGCCTCTATGATGTTTGTTACAGATATTACAGAATGTTTGGGGCACACCACACACAAACTATTTTTACTATGATTATAATGATCGGAGGCCCAGGGAAGATGACAAACATAAAAAACAGTGTTACTCACCTCCTCCTGGGCTAGCTGCGTTTGTGACGTCACAAAAGAGCCCCAATAACAGCTGAGATTCCTGCCGGAGCCCAGGAGAGGTAAGTAACAGTGTTTTTATGTTCCCTCACCTCCCCTGGGCCTCCAATTATTATACTCGAAGGTCTGAAGAGACCCCCAAGTATAATAGCAGTTTCAGTCCGGACAGAACCGCCAGATGAACCTTGTGCGACAACAGTGACATGATATGGAACACATGGGGCACCCTTGGAGGGCACAAGGGGAAGCTGAGGCGGCCCTGAGCAGGTACGGGGATCGGTAAGTAAATAGGGCCCGTTAACTGTTGGGATTACTTATTAAAAAAAATAAATAAAAGCAGCAGGGGCCCACCTAAGGTCCTGGGCCCCCTCTATGGCTGCTATGGCAGTAGTTGCGCCACTGGTATCAGTACTATATAAAGTACTATATAAAGTCTCAGAATTTGATATACAGTATTCAAAATTGACATATAGTATCAGTATGGTATACAGTGTATTAGAGCTTTCTATCCAGTCGCAGTACTTTGTATATGGTATCATTCATTTATAAACTGTTCCAGTATTTTATAAATATGTAATATCAGTATATAGCATATGGATAATTTACATACTGTAACACTATTTCATATCAAGAATCAAGTAAGTCTTTAGCAGTATATATATATATTATATATATATATATATAATACTGCTAAAGACTTGATTCTTGATATGAAATAGTGTTACAGTATGTAAATTATCCATATGCTATATACTGATATTACATATTTATATGAGGAAGGACCCGACTTCGCACGGGTATATTTCATTTTTTGTTTGTGTAGTGACCCCATAAGAATTGGCCAGTTCTGCACTTGACATCCAGTATGGCAGTCCAGTATAGGTACAGTCTATTTATGGCTATTTATACTTATATTGGCTGATACACGTCATATGACTGAATATTTAAGGACCTGCGAACCGCTATTGACTCATACAGGTCATAAATAGCTTGGTTGCTATGGAAACCTGGTGTAAAGCTGTGTGTATGTCAAGACTGAACCTGCGATTTTCCATTGGTCCATAAGTATCATGTGATCATGTGCATCTCAGTTTGGATATCAGTGAAAAACCTGCGATCGGTTGTTATGGAAAACCTGGAGTAAAGCTGTGTGTATGTGTCCTTGTGTAACAGTGTCATTCACAGCGCCCTGCCCCTTTAAAGCTGACCTACAGCAGTGAAGAAAAATGGCTGGGTTGTTATTGAAACCTGGAGTGCAGCTGTGTGCATGTGGCTGACAATGCTTTGTCAGATTGGAGACGGGCTTGGGTCTGCTGGGGAGTTTCAGCAGCTCGCTGTTGTCTGTAACATACCTTATCAGATTGGAGACAGGCTTGGGTCTGCTGAGAGTTTTCATTAGCTTGAGCAGCAGCCATGCATTTTGCTGCAGGGGACATGAGTAGTTTAAAAAAACGTTTCAATTTATAAGAATGCTGAAATCCAGTATGGCAGTCCAGTCAGTGGCGTAAATACCGGTTTAGCAGTGGTAGCGGCTGCCACAGGGCCCGGGACATTAGGGGACCCGGCGGGCCTCTGATGTTTTTTTTTTTTTTTTTTTAACACCAGCAGGTAACGGGCCCTATTCACTTACCGATCCCCGCTCCTGCTCACGGCCGCCTGCACTTCACCTTCTGCGGGGATCGGTAAGTAAGGCCTGTGGGCCGTGAACCCCACAAACACTGCTATCATTATACTCTGGGGTCTTTTCAGCAGGCTTCGGGCCTCCTTGGTGGCATCCCAGATGTCCGTGGGCCAGTCCGACATCATTATGCGTTGCAATACATGCCTGGCTCACGTGACATCTGGTCCAACATTGAAGAAGTAGCGGGAAGTGCGCATAATACTATATGAAGGAGCCACTATGATACTGTGTGCAGGGGCCACTATGGGGCAGAATACTGTGTGTAAGGGCCACTATGGGGCCTAATAGTGTATGCAGGGGCCACTATGGGGCATAATAGTGTGTGCAGGGGCCACTATGGGGCATAATAGTGTGTGCAGGAATGCAGTATGTGCGGGGGGGGGGTTGCCGGGGGGGGGGGGTCCCATGTCAAATGTCCGCCTTGGGGCCCTGCCATTGCTAGTTACGCCACTGAGTCCAGTATAGGTACAGTCTATTTATGGCTGTGTTGTTATGGAAACCTGGTAAATTAAATGTGAACTTATATTGGCTGATACACGTCATATGACTGAATATTTAAGGTCCTGTGAACTGCTATTGACTAATGCAGGTCATACATAGCTTGGTTGCTATGGAAACCTGTGTGCCTGAGGAGAGTAAGCGCCTGCGAGCTCTTATTGGCTGATAAGGGACATGTGACCGTGTGTATGGCAGTTGGAATATGAGTGAAAGACTTGCAGGCTTGTATAGACTAATGCTGGTCATTTTTTGGGAATACTGTATCTCAGGAACAGTACGTCCAAGAGAGCTGAGACCCAGTCTATAATGTTCCCGGACACCTGATGTACATGTGTGCCAAATTTGGTGAGGATCGGTCCAGTCGTTTGGTTGCGCATAAAGAACAAACAGACAGACAGACAGGAACACATTTTTATATATGTAAGAGATATATATATAAATATTTATATACAGTTACAATACTTTATATACACTATCAGTATTTTATATATATAGTATCACTAATTTATATCATTTTACTAGTTTATGTACCGTAACATTATTTTCTATTTATAATCAGTACATAACATATAGTATCGCTAATTTATATATTACTAGAGGAAGGACCCGGCTTCGTACGGGTATATTTCATTTTTTGTTTGTGTAGTGACCCCATAAGAATTGGCCAGTTTTGCACTTGACATCCAGTATGGCAGTCCAGTATAGGTACAGTCTATTTATGGCTGTGTTGCTATGGAAACCTGGTAAATGAAATGTGAACTTATATTGGCTGATACACGTCATATGACTGAATATTTAAGGACCTGCGAACTGCTATTGACTCATACAGGACATAAATAGCTTGGTTGCTATGGAAACCTGGTGTAAAGCTGTGTGTATGTCAAGACAGAACCTGCGATTTTCCATTGGTCCATAAGTGTCATGTGATCATGTGCATCTCAGTTTGGATATCAGTGAAAAACCTGCCATCAATTGTTATGGAAAACCTGGAGTAAAGCTGTGTGTATGTGACCTTGTGTAACAGTGTCATCCACAGCGCCCTGCCCCTTTAAAGCTGACCTACAGCAGTGAAGAAAAATGGCTGGGTTGTTATTGAAACCTGGAGTGCAGCTGTGTGCATGTGGCTGACAATGCTTTGTCAGATTGGAGACAGGCTTGGGTCTGCTGAGAGTTTTCATTAGCTCGAGCAGCAGCCATGCGTTTTGCTGCAGGGGACATGAGTAGTTTAAAAAACGTTTCAATTTATAAGAATGCTGAAATCCAGTATGGCAGTCCAGTCAGTGGCGTAAATACCAGTTTAGCAGTGGTAGCGGCTGCCACAGGGCCCGGGACATTAGGGGACCCGGCGGGCCTCTGATGTTTTTTTTTTTTAATACCAGCAGGTAACGGGCCCTATTTACTTACCGATCCCCGCTCCTGCTCACGGCCGCCTGCACTTCACCTTCTGCGGGGATTGGTAAGTAAGGCCTGTGGGCCGTGAACCCCACAAACACTGCTATCATTATACTCTGGGGTCTTTTCAGCAGGCTTCGGGCCTCCTTGGTGGCGTCCCAGATGTCGGTGGGCCAGTCCGACGTCATTATGCGTTGCGATACATGCCTGGCTCACATGACATCTGGTCCAACATTGAAGAAGTAGCGGGAAGTGCGCATAATACTATATGAAGGAGCCACTATGATAATGTGTACAGGGGCCACTATGGGGCAGAATACTGTGTGCAAGGGCCACTAGGGGGCCTAATAGTGTATACAGGGGCCACTATGGGGCATAATAGTGTGTGCAGGAATGCAGTTTGTGTGTGGGGGGGGGGGTCCCATGTCAAATGTTCGCCTTGGGGCCCTGCCATTGCTAGTTACGCCACTGAGTCCAGTATAGGTACAGTCTATTTATGGCTGTGTTGTTATGGAAACCTGGTAAATTAAATGTGAACTTATATTGGCTGATACATGTCATATGACTGAATATTTAAGGTCCTGTGAACTGCTATTGACTAATACAGGTCATACATAGCTTGGTTGCTATGGAAACCTGTGTGCCTGAGGAGAGTAAGCGCCTGCGAGCTCTTATTGGCTGATAAGGGACATGTGACCGTGTGTATGGCAGTTGGAATATGAGTGAAAGACTTGCAGGCTTGTATAGACTAATGCTGGTCATTTTTTGGGAATACTGTATCTCAGGAACGGTACGTCAAAGAGAGCTGAGACCCAGTCTATAATATTCCAGGACACCTGATGTACCTGTGTGCCAAATTTGGTGAGGATCGGTCCAGTCGTTTGGTCGTGCATAAAGAACAGACAGACAGACAGACAGACAGACAGGAACTCATTTTTATATATATGAGATATAAATTGTGTCAGTAATTTAAATAGAGTAATACTAATTCATGAACCTTTACAGTAATTTATATATAGTACGATCAGTTTATATAAATTATCAATGATTTATACACTATTACAGTATTTTATAAATATTATCAGTACTCTATATAGAGTTTCACTAATTTATATAATGTTACAAAAATATATATTTAGTATTAGCATTTTATATAGAATGCTAATTTTTATACAGTAACAATAATATATACAGTATGTTATATATATGTTATATGTTTTATATAGTTATAACATATTATAACATATTTTATATTTACTATTAGGACTTTATATATTATATATATATATATATATATATATATATATATATATATATATTACTAATTAAAATACTATAATAGTATTTTTATCAGTTCTTTATATATTTAGTATCACTAATATATATAATCTTAAGTGACATGACGGGATGTTGTAGTAATACTATATATACCCTGCCATGATGATGATGATTATATGATATTGTATTAATACTATATGTACAATAGGCATGATGAGATGATGCTGTAGTAATACTGTATATACACTGACAGATATGATATGATGCTGTAGGAATACTGTATATACACTGACAGACATTATATGATGCTGTAGTAATACTTTATATACACTGACAGACCTGATGAGATGATGCTGTAGTAATACTGTATATACACTGACAGACATGATGATGAGACGATGCTGTAGGAATACTGTATATACACTGACAGACATGATGAGATGATGCTATAGTAATACTGTATATACACTGACAGACATGATGAGATGATGCTGTAGTAATACTGTATATACACTGACAGACATGATGATATGATGCTGTAGTAATACTGTATATACACTGACAGACATGATGAGGAGACGATGCTGTAGTAATACTGTATATACACTGACAGACATGATGAGGAGATGATGCTGTAGTAATACTGTATATACACTGACAGACATGATGATGAGACGATGCTGTAGGAATACTGTATATACACTGACAGACATGATAAGGTGATGCTGTAGTAATACTGTATATACACTGACAGACATGATGAGATGATGCTGTAGTAATACTGTATATACACTGACAGACATGATGAGATGATGCTGTAGTAATACTGTATATACACTGACAGACATTATGATATGATGCTGTAGTAATACTGTATATACACTGACAGACATTATGATATGATGCTGTAGTAATACTGTATATACACTGACAGACATGATGATGAGACGATGCTGTAGGAATACTGTATATACACTGACAGACATGATGAGATGATGCTGTAGGAATACTGTATATTCACTGACAGACATGATGATGAGACGATGCTGTAGGAATACTGTATATACACTGACAGACATGATGATATGATGCTGTAGTAATACTGTATATACACTGACAGACATGATGATATGGTGCTGTAGTAATACTGTATATACACTGACAGACATGATGAGATGATGCTGTAGGAATACTGTATATACACTGACAGACATGATGAGATGATGCTGTAGGAATACTGTATATACACTGACAGACATGATGATGAGACGATGCTGTAGGAATACTGTATATACACTGACAGACATGATGATATGATGCTGTAGTAATACTGTATATACACTGACAGACATGATGATATGGTGCTGTAGTAATACTGTATATACACTGACAGACATGATGAGATGATGCTGTAGTAATACTGTATATACACTGACAGACATGATGAGGAGATGATGCTGTATTAATTATGTATATACACTGAAAAACATGATGAGATGATGCTGTAGTAATACTGTATATACACTGACGGACATGAGATGATGCTGTAGTAATACTGTACATACACTGACATGATGATGAAATGATGCTGTAGTAATACTGTATATACACTGACAGACATGATGAGGAGATGATGCTGTAATAATACTGTATATACACTGACAGACATGATGAGATGATGCTGTACTAATACTGTATATATACTGACAGACATGATGATGAGACGATGCTGTAGGAATACTGTATATACACTGACAGACATGATGATATGATGCTGTAGTAATACTGTATATACACTGACAGATATGATGAGGAGACGATGCTGTAGTAATACTGTATATACACTAACAGACATGATGATGAGACGATGCTGTAGGAATACTGTATATACACTGACAGACATGATGATGAGACGATGCTGTAGTAATACTGTATATACACTGACAGACATGATGATATGGTGCTGTAGTAATACTGTATATACACTGACAGACATGATGAGGAGATGATGCTGTAGTAATATTGTATATACACTGACAGACATGATGAGATGATGCTGTAGTAATACTGTATATACACTGACAGACATGATGAGATGATGCTGTAGTAATACTGTATATACACTGACAGATATGATGATGAGACGATGCTGTAGGAATACTGTATATACACTGACAGACATGATGATGAGACGATGCTGTAGGAATACTGTATATACACTGACAGACATGATGAGGAGATGATGCTGCAGTAATACTGTATATACAGTGACAGACATGATGAGGAGACGATGCTGTAGTAATACTGTATATACACTGACAGACATGATGTTATGATGCTATAGTAATACTGTATATACACTGACAGACATGATGATGAGACGATGCTGTAGTAATACTGTATATACACTGACAGACATGATGAGACGATGCTGTAGTAATACTGTATATACACTGACAGACATGATATGATGCAGTAGTAATACTGTATATACACTGACAGATATTATAGGAGGCTGTAGTAATACTGTATATACACTGACAGACATGATGAGGAGACGATGCTGTAGTAATACTGTATATACACTGACATGATGATGAGATGATGCTGTAGTAATACTGTATATACACTGACAGACATGATGATGATGCTGTGGGAATACTGTATATACACTGACATGATGATGAGATGATGCTGTAGTAATACTGTATATACACTGACAGACATGATGATGCTGTAGGAATACTGTATATACACTGACAGACATGATGATATGATGCTGTAGTAATACTGTATATACACTAACAGACATGATGATGAGACGATGCTGTAGTAATACTGTATATACACTGACAGACATGATGAGGAGATGATGCTGCAGTAATACTGTATATACACGACAGACACTGAGATGATGCTGTAGGAATACTGTATATACACTGACATGATGATGAGATGATGCTGTAGTAATATTGTATATACACTGACAGACATGATGATGCTGTAGGAATACTGTATATACACTGACAGACATGATGATGCTGTAGGAATACTGTATATACACTGACAAACATGATGATATGATGCTGTAGTAATACTGTATATACACTGACAAACATGATGATGAGACGATGCTGTAGGAATACTGTATATACACTGACAGACATGATGAGATGATGCTGTAGTAATACTGTATATACACTGACAGACATGATGAGATGATGCTGTAGGAATACTGTATATACACTGACAGACATGATGAGGAGATGATGCTGCAGTAATACTGTATATACACTGACAGACATGATGATGAGACGATGCTGTAGGAATACTGTATATACACTGAGACATGATGAGATGATGCTGCAGTAATACTGTATATACAGTGACAGACTTGATGAGGAGACGATGCTGTAGTAATACTGTATATACACTGACAGACATGATGAGACGATGCTGTAGTAATACTGTATATACACTGACAGACATGATGATATGATGCTGTAGTAATACTGTATATACACTGACAGACATGATGAGGAGATGATGCTGCAGTAATACTGTATATACACTGACAGACATGATGAGGAGACGATGCTGTAGTAATACTGTATATACACTGACATGATGATGAAATGATGCTGTAGTAATACTGTATATACACTGACAGACATGATGATGATGCTGTAGGAATACTGTATATACACTGACATGATGAGATGATGCTGTAGTAATACTGTATATACACTGACAGACATGATGATGCTGTAGGAATACTGTATATACACTGACAGACATGATGATATGATGCTGTAGTAATACTGTATATACACTAACAGACATGATGATGAGACGATGCTGTAGTAATACTGTATATACACTGACAGACATGATGAGGAGATGATGCTGCAGTAATACTGTATATACACTGACAGACATGATGATGATGCTGTAGGAATACTGTATATACACTGACATGATGATGAGATGATGCTGTAGTAATACTGTATATACACTGACAGACATGATGATGCTGTAGGAATACTGTATATACACTGACAGACATGATGATATGATGCTGTAGTAATACTGTATATACACTAACAGACATGATGAGACAATGCTGTAGTAATACTGTATATACACTGACAGACATGATGAGGAGATGATGCTGCAGTAATACTGTATATACACTGACAGACATGATTATATGGTGCTGTAGTAATACTGTATATACACTGACAGACATGATGATATGGTGCTGTAGTAATACTGTATATACACTGACAGACATGATGAGATGATGCTGTAGTAATACTGTATATACACTGACAGACATGATGAGATGATGCTGTAGGAATACTGTATATACACTGACAGACATGATGAGATGATGCTGTAGGAATACTGTATATACACTGACAGACATGATGATGAGACGATGCTGTAGTAATACTGTATATACACTGACAGACATGATGAGGAGATGATGCTGCAGTAATACTGTATATACACTGACAGACATGATTATATGGTGCTGTAGTAATACTGTATATACACTGACAGACATGATGAGATGATGCTGTAGTAATACTGTATATACACTGACAGACATGATGAGATGATGCTGTAGTAATACTGTATATACACTGACAGACATGATGAGATGATGCTGTAGGAATACTGTATATACACTGACAGACATGATGAGATGATGCTGTAGGAATACTGTATATACACTGACAGACATGATGATGAGACGATGCTGTAGGAATACTGTATATACACTGACAGACATGATGATATGATGCTGTAGTAATACTGTATATACACTGACAGACATGATGAGGAGATGATGCTGTAGTAATACTGTATATACACTGACAGACATGATGATGAGACGATGCTGTAGGAATACTGTATATACACTGACAGACATGATGAGGAGATGATGCTGCAGTAATACTGTATATACAGTGACAGACTTGATGAGGAGACGATGCTGTAGTAATACTGTATATACACTGACAGACATGATGAGACGATGCTGTAGTAATACTGTATATACACTGACAGACATGATGATATGATGCAGTAGTAATACTGTATATAAACTGACATGATGATGAGATGATGCTGTAGTAATACTGTATATACACTGACAGACATGATGATGATGCTGTAGGAATACTGTATATACACAGACATGATGATGAGATGATGCTGTAGTAATACTGTATATACACTGACAGACATGATGGATGCTGTAGGAATACTGTATATACACTGACAGACATGATGATATGATGCTGTAGTAATACTGTATATACACTAACAGACATGATGATGATGTAGGAATACTGTATATACACTGACATGATGATGAGATGATGTTGTAGTAATACTGTATATACACTGACAGACATGATGCTGTAGGAATACTGTATATACACAACAGACATGATGATGAGAGGAAACGAAACACGACATGATGAGATGATGCTGTAGTAATACTGTATATACACTGACAGACATGATAAGAGAGGAGAAACAAACACCAAAAGGAGCCCGGGCACCCGGTATGATGCTGTAGTAATACTGTATATACACTGACAGACATGATGATGCTGTAGGAATACTGTATATACACGGACAGACATGATTATGCTGTAGGAATACTGTATATACACGGACAGACATGATGATGCTGTAGGAATACTGTATATACACTGACATGATGAGATGATGCTGTAGTAATACTGTATATACACTGACAGACATGATGATGAGATGATACTGTATGTTTTCTTCTCTTCAATATACTATTATTAACCTCTCAAATGGACAAACAACTGAATGTCAGGAGTCAGATCACTTGTGAGATTTACACATGTGGGATGCCAAATTTAATTGGTTTCTGTTGTCATACAGATGTATCCTGTCCCCTGTATCCCTGCGCTGTTCCTTCTTTGTTCTTTCCATTTCTTATACTTTATGATTATGGTACCTTGTCAGACTTTTACGAGACCTGTTTAATGTAAAACTGATGATACAGACTAAATTAAGTTCCACAAAAGATTCAGTTATGAAAAAAAGATTTGTAAGGAAAACAAAAGAGGGAAAAGGATGAAGTAAGAAAAGGAAGTCTGACAAATACTCGTAATAGGTGAAAAAATAGGTGTGGGCCAGACTGACATGAAATAGATCCTGTTGTCAAATAAGTAGATTTTGCTCAGTATGAGCAAGGTTGGGTCATCAAGTCTATAGCCTTCAGGTGTATACAAGTATGTATCCTAATACAAGACATTAGGGGGTCTCAGCTCTCCACTACTCCACTCACCCTCACTCATGTCTCACTGTCATGTCTCCCCTTATTTACTAACCTTAATTTGGTTAATGTCTCACAGACGACAGGTGAAGACCGTAAGGTTTGGGACTTGCCATAAATTATGCAATAACAATTGATATTAAGTTCTAGTAATAATAAAAAATCCTTTATGAGATTGGACTGATGCCGGATAGAGTGGATTAATGCGTGGTAATAACGGCCGCTGCGCTGTACGGAGAAGAGGTTAATTAGAAAGAAGATGTTGAGACAGCAGAAACCGAACCGGGAGAGAAGTCTGAATCTAAAAAATCTGTATTCTTATAGATAGCTGGAGGGCCCCTAACCAGAAAGATACGAGAACCTCAGAAATATCAATCCTCCGAGAGCAGAGCAAATAAAAAAGCTGAAATGTCCCCAGAGGATGAAGGTGTGAGAAGAATTATCTGAATTATCATATCCGTCATGTACGGAGAGGAAAACGTCACAGCATAAAGGAGTGAACAGAGGGGATCAATAAGAGGCAAAATCAGATCACCCCGAAATCATCCCAGGAGGAGAAATACAACAATATATATATATATATATATATATATATATATATATATATATATATAATACTAACATATGTCATATCAGAAGTATAAAGAGGATGAAACTGGAAGACCATATACAGTATATTATTATAGTAGTTATATTGTTGTACATAGGGGGCAGTATTATAGTAGTTATATTCTTGTACATAGGAGCAGTATTATAGTAGTTATATTCTTGTACATAGGAGGTAGGGGGCAGTATTATAGTAGTTATATTCTTGTACATAGGAGGCAGTATTATAGTAGTTATATTCTTGTACATAGGAGGCAGTATTATAGTAGAACGACAAGTAGTATTATAGTAGTTATATTCTTGTACATAGGAGGTAGTATTATAGTAGTTATATTCTTGTACATAGGAGGTAGTATTATAGTAGTTATATTCTTGTACATAGGAGGTGGTATTATAGTAGTTATATTCTTGTACATAGGAGTAGGAGCAGTATTATAGTAGTTATATTCTTGTACATAGGAGCAGTATTATAGTAGTTATATTCTTGTACATAGGAGGTAGTATTATAGTAGTTATATTCTTGTACATAGGAGAGTTTAGTAGTTATATCTTCAAGCAGTATTATAGTAGTTATATTCTTGTACATAGGAGAGGTAGTATTATAGTAGTTATATTCTTGTACATAGGAGGTAGTATTATAGTAGTTATATTCTTGTACATAGGAGGTAGTATTATAGTAGTTATATTCTTGTACATAGGAGGTAGTATTATAGTAGTTATATTCTTGTACATAGGAGTAGTATTATAGTAGTTATATTCTTGTACATAGGAGCAGTATTATAGTAGTTATATTCTTGTACATAGGAGGTAGTATTATAGTAGTTATATTCTTGTACATAGGAGGTAGTATTATAGTAGTTATATTCTTGTACATAGGAGCAGTATTATAGTAGTTATATTCTTGTACATAGGATGTAGTATTATAGTAGTTATATTCTTGTACATAGGAGTAGTATTATAGTATTTATATTCTTGTACATAGGGGGCAGTATTATAGTAGTTATATTCTTGTACATAGGAGGTAGTATTATAGTAGTTATATTCTTGTACATAGGAGTAGTATTATAGTAGTTATATTCTTGTACATAGGAGGCAGTATTATAGTAGTTATATTCTTGTACATAGGAGGTAGTATTATAGTAGTTATATTCTTGTACATAGGAGGCAGTATTATAGTAGTTATATTCTTGTACATAGGAGCAGTATTATAGTAGTTATATTCTTGTACATAGGAGGTAGTATTATAGTAGTTATATTCTTGTACATAGGGGGTAGTATTATAGTAGTTATATTCTTGTACATAGGAGGTAGTATTATAGTAGTTATATTCTTGTACATAGGAGGTAGTATTATAGTAGTTATATTCTTGTACATAGGGGCAGTATTATAGTAGTTATATTCTTGTACATAGGAGGTAGTATTATAGTAGTTATATTCTTGTACATAGGAGGCAGTATTATAGTAGTTATATTCTTGTACATAGGAGCAGTATTATAGTAGTTATATTCTTGTACATAGGAGCAGTATTATAGTAGTTATATTCTTGTACATAGGAGGCAGTATTATAGTAGTTATATTCTTGTACATAGGAGGTAGTATTATAGTAGTTATATTCTTGTACATAGGAGCAGTATTATAGTAGTTATATCCTTGTACATAGGAGCAGTATTATAGTAGTTATATTCTTGTACATAGTAGTATTATAGTAGTTATATTCTTGTACATAGGAGGTAGTATTATAGTAGAACTGTACATAGGAGTAGTATTATAGTAGTTATATTCTTGTACATAGGAGCAGTATTATAGTAGTTATATTCTTGTACATAGGGGCAGTATTATAGTAGTTATATTCTTGTACATAGGAGGTAGTATTATAGTAGTTATATTCTTGTACATAGGAGCAGTATTATAGTAGTTATATTCTTGTACATAGGAGCAGTATTATAGTAGTTATATTCTTGTACATAGGAGGTAGTATTATAGTAGTTATATTCTTGTACATAGGAGCAGTATTATAGTAGTTATATTCTTGTACATAGGAGCAGTATTATAGTAGTTATATTCTTGTACATAGGAGCAGTATTATAGTAGTTATATTCTTGTACATAGGAGGTAGTATTATAGTAGTTATATTCTTGTACATAGGAGCAGTATTATAGTAGTTATATTCTTGTACATAGGGGCAGTATTATAGTAGTTATATTCTTGTACATAGGAGGTAGTATTATAGTAGTTATATTCTTGTACATAGGGCAGTATTATAGTAGTTATATTCTTGTACATAGGAGCAGTATTATAGTAGTTATATTCTTGTACATAGGAGGTAGTATTATAGTAGTTATATTCTTGTACATAGGGGGCAGTATTATAGTAGTTATATTCTTGTACATAGGAGCAGTATTATAGTAGTTATATTCTTGTACATAGGAGCAGATATAGGAGAGGTAGTATTATAGTAGTTATATTCTTGTACATAGGAGCAGTATTATAGTAGTTATATTCTTGTACATAGGAGGTAGTATTATAGTAGTTATATTCTTGTACATAGGGGGCAGTATTATAGTAGTTATATTCTTGTACATAGGAGCAGTATTATAGTAGTTATATTCTTGTACATGGGGCAGTATTATAGTAGTTATATTCTTGTACATAGGAGCAGTATTATAGTAGTTATATTCTTGTACATAGGAGGCAGTATTATAGTAGTTATATTCTTGTACATAGGAGCAGTATTATAGTAGTTATATTCTTGTACATAGGGGCAGTATTATAGTAGTTATATCCTTGTACATAGGAGCAGTATTATAGTAGTTATATTCTTGTACATAGGAGGCAGTATTATAGTAGTTATATTCTTGTACATAGGGGGCAGTATTATAGTAGTTATATCCTTGTACATAGGAGCGGTATTATAGTAGTTATATTCTTGTACATAGGAGCAGTATTATAGTAGTTATATTCTTGTACATAGGAGTAGTATTATAGTAGTTATATTCTTGTACATAGGAGGTAGTATTATAGTAGTTATATTCTTGTACATAGGAGGCAGTATTATAGTAGTTATATTCTTGTACATAGGAGGTAGTATTATAGTAGTTATATTCTTGTACATAGGAGCAGTATTATAGTAGTTATATTCTTGTACATAGGAGCAGTATTATAGTAGTTACATTCTTGTACATAGGAGCAGTATTATAGTAGTTATATTCTTGTACATAGGAGCAGTATTATAGTAGTTATATTCTTGTACATAGGTGCAATATTATAGTAGTTATATTCTTGTACATAGGGGTAGTATTATAGTAGTTATATTCTTGTACATATGGGCAGTATTATAGTTAGATTTTATTACATAGTGACAGTGTTGTTGATCATTATTGCAGTATCTCAGTGATTAGATTATCACAGTTTATATTCTTGTAAATCTTGGGCTATGTTTGTATTTTTCATGTATGTGTAGTAGGAGGTATAGCATCATGTGATGTCATCTTTTGGATTTCCTCCTCTTCTGGATTTTTCAGGTTGAATATAAAAATAAGTGAAAGCTGAGGGTTTATGAAGAATCAGCAATGTTAATATCTTTATTACATGGTGTGAATTTCCTATCAGTGAACATTATGTCTATTATGACTCTCATTACTCTGCCACTGTATATGGAATCTAGAAAATCTTCAGGACAAGTTCATTTTCCAGGTTTATGTGTCTCAGAAATCTTTGATGTAAATCACTTTATGAGTGTGATCTGCCGACACAGCCCGGAATGAGATGAATATTCATAGCCAGTGGATTTGTGCTCATCTCTCGTACCGTGAGCAGTAATCAAACACGAGATGGAGAAGTGCGAGAACATATTCTGTGTCAAAAAGCAATTTATTGCAGAAATTCTCCTCTTCTCCACTATCGCCTTTCATTATTAAATATACGTATTGGCAAACATGCCTCCAGAGATCTTATTAAAATAATGGACTCCACTTAACAAGGAAAATAGTTTTTCTAGCCATAAGCTATTGAGGCCGAGCTGTTATCTGAAGGAGAGTTATGACATGGAGGAACATTGCGCAGAGATGACATTTTATGCTGTTTGTGTATCACTGGAGGGGACAAAACATTGCAGCCCATTTTGTGAAATATCTCACTCCGGCTGCCTCCTATTATTGAGAGACATTAAAAGCACAACCATGAAGATGCCCGTACCGCTAGACTGATAGCTGGACATGTCTATTACATGACGCATGTCATTTCCATATAAGATAGGAGTCCACTGGCCAAGCCTGTCTATTGCCATACTCTGAGATGGATGCTGCGGGCAGGTGATGTGCATGAAGATGAAGATGTCCGCACCACTAAACTCATAGGTGGACATGTCTGTCACATGATGCATGGCATATCCATACAAGATAGAAGTCCAGTGGCCAAGCATGCATGTTATTCCCACCCTTTGTGGACAGCTTGGATGCTGTGGCATGTGATATGCTTAACCATTCATTATGTATCACCCCACCCTGGAGTGATGGGGACCCTGGTGGCAGAGGATAGGATGGTGACGGTTCAGTATATTGGAAAGATTTTTTTTATTTTAAATTGTTAAAGATCCTAGGACAAATCCCTTTAATTTAGTCACAAACATATCATGACTCTAGTATTAAAGAGGGGGCCTCAGGGGTTTATACTAACCTTGATTGACACCACCAGAATGATTGACAGTTCAGTCCTTCAGACAGAATGCTACAATTTGTCATTCAATACGGAGTTTTAATGGCTGCCGACTATTGGCACCACCACCTGGAGAACAGAACTAGCTTAGGTGCGGGGCGCCACCTTCTAGAGAACAGAACTAACTGGGGTGCGGGGCTCCACCATCTGGGTGTGGGGTGCCACCTTCTAGAGAACAGAACTAGTTTTGGTGCAGGGCGCCACCACCTGGAGAACAGAACTAGCTTGGGTGCAGGGCGCCACCATCTGGAGAACAGAACTAGCTTTGGTGCGAAGAAAGGGGGGCGCCACCACCTGGAGAACAGAACTAGCTTGGGTGCGGGGTGCCACCTTCTAGAGAACAGAACTAACTGGAGTGCGGGGTGCCACCATCTGGGTGTGGGGTGCCACCTTCTAGAGAACAGAACTAGCTTGGGTACGAGGTGCCACCATCTAGAGAACAGAACTAGCTTGGGTGCGAGGTGCCACCATCTAGAGAACAGAACTAGCTTGGGTGCGAGGTGCCACCATCTAGAGAACAGAACTAGCTTGGGTGCGAGGTGCCACCATCTAGAGAACAGAACTAGCTTGGGGCGGGGCCACGAGAGGGGTGCGAGGTGCCACCATCTAGAGAACAGAACTAGCTTTGGTGTGAGGCGCCACCACCTGGAGAACAGAACTAGCTTGGGTACGAGGTGCCACCATCTAGAGAACAGAACTAGCTTGGGTGCGAGGTGCCACCATCTAGAGAACAGAACTAGCTTGGGTGCGAGGTGCCACCATCTAGAGAACAGAACTAACTTGGGTGCGAGGTGCCACCATCTGGAGAACAGAACTAGCTTTGGTGTGAGGCGCCACCACCTGGAGAACAGAACTAGCTTGGGTACGAGGTGCCACCATCTAGAGAACAGAACTAGCTTGGGTGCGAGGTGCCACCATCTAGAGAACAGAACTAGCTTGGGTGCGAGGTGCCACCATCTAGAGAACAGAACTAGCTTGGGTGCTGGGCGCCACCATGTGGGTGTGCAAATTCATACATGTAAAATGGCTTTCAACAAATTATAAGATGGATCAGAAATGGATCTAAATGAAAGAGCTTCAGCTCCATCTTCTCCAATAACCATACGGCTCGTCATTATCAGCACGGTGCCTCAGTGGTTAACACTGCTATCTTGCATCATGGTGGCTCAGTGGTTACGACTGATATGTTGTAGCATGGTGGCTCAGTGGTTACTACTGCTATCGTGTAGCATGGTGGCTCAGTGGTTAACACTGTTATCTTGTATGGCATCTCAGTGGTTAGCACCTCTTTCTTGTATCATGGTGGCTCAGTGATTACTACTGCTATCGTGGAGCATGGTGCTCAGTGGTTAGGACTGATACGTTGTAGAATGGTGATTCAGTGGTTAGCACTGTTATCTTGTAGCATGGTGGCTCAGTGGTTAGCACTGTTATCTTGTAGCATGGTGGCTCAGTGGTTAGCACTGTTATCTTGTAGCATGGCGGCTCAATGGTTAGGGCTGATATGTTGTAGCATGGTGGCTCAGTGGTTAACACTTATCTTGTAGAACATACCACAAGAAAAAGTACACAGAGAAATAATGTAAATAATCTTTATTACATTAATACATAAAACATATAAAAGCACATGTTATATGGGGACAAGGAAAGACCCACAAAATGTAAATACTCCCAAATGGTGGAATAACTAGAACACAGTATAGTGCACAACCATCAAAAGAAATAGCCCAATTGGCATATATCCAAACACAGTCGATAATTAATATACTGACGAGGGCGGAGTAACGCGCCCCAATGTGCTTTTCGCCAATGGCTTCATCCGTTAACTTGTAGCTTGGTTGTCCAGGGTTCAAACCTAACCAAGGGCAACATATACATGGAGTTTGTATACTCTCCCTATTCTACTAAAAATATACTGCTCAGTCCACAGGCTTCCCATGAGCACCTGACCTCAGAAGGTGTTGGGGTGTGCGCCTACATGGCAGTCACTGACTCCCCCCGCTCCACGTCTATCCCTGCGCTTTGTGTGAGTAAAAATCTGCACAGTTGTTTGTCATTGTGTAGAAATCCACACTAGATTGTAATAATCTTACATGTGAAGCGTCAGCGTCCTCTCCTTCCAGCTGCCTGCAGAGCCATGTCATGTAAAACACTGACTAGAAGAGGGAGGAGGGAGATGCAGCTGCACAGAGAGCGATCTGATTGGTCAGAGCATACAGCATCGCCATGATGTCACAGCAGGATTAGCCCGCCCACTATGTCAGGATAGAGAGAAGATCTGCAGGTCACACAACATTTCTAGCTGCTCAACGTGGAATATAAAGCCTAAGGAGTGACCAACAATGACCACAACCCCCACAATGACACTCTGAGGCTTTCAGGGCATGCTGGGAATTGTAGTATCTCAACACTCAGAGACCTATAGCTTAAGAATCCCCATATAAAGAGCTGGCATAGCTGTATGTCTTCAGATGATACAACAATGATAAGCTGCAGATAGTTCTGCTCTTGCTTCAGTAGTCGCGGTCTCGCCGCGCGGATCGTATCCCACATCCTGATCCCAGACCAGACTCCATCTATGACATTGATGAATTAGCAGCGATGGAGGTGCCAGAAATGTGACCAGATAGCATCAGTCTCGAGCGCTGGTGCTCGCATTCTCCGGGGACATAAGGTCTAGGACATATCGAGTATGGCGTCTCTTCTCACCAGTATAGTGACATTTACCTGAGGATTAAACTTCTCCTAGTGCACAAAATATTCACAAGATAATAAGGATGTCCTATCCCAAATATAAAGCTGCCCCCCGTCAGTCCCTGAGATGTCAGTCCTCTATAGGCGCCGTGTCCAATGAGTAGTCGCTCTGTCTCTAGGTAGTCATTGGAGTCCTTACCACCTTCTTTCCATTACTATAAGGGGCTGGTGTGACATCTTCTCCTGGCCGCTAAGTCATGGAGTGGGTGAGCAAGGTCACTTATCTCTAATCCTTGGCAGGTATCAGATAGTCCTGGACGGCAGCTGTGATCTGGTGCACCAGCCTACCTGGCAAAATCTCCGCAAAAGCAAAAGTCACCCCCCACGACTGACCTCCCGGGCATCAGAATGAGATATTTATCCAGTCTGCACGCGCCTGCAGTTTGCTCTGTTATATTCTGAGGTTGGTGGCTCTTTGGGGGGTTCAGCTGCCTTCAGATTGGGGACATCCTGTATTTGACATTTCTATCTATCTTGAACTTGTGGAGATAGAAGAGAAAGATGTTTGGAGAAGAGGGGAAATAAAAAGACACAGAACAGTGTAGAATGAAACACGGATGAACACCTGAGGCCCTGAAATAAAGTAGCAGGGTCATAAGATGAAGCTCCTGAGACATTACTAACTCTGGTACCTTCTTAGGCCTCCTGGTCAGTACATTGGCCGGATTTCCTGGAGATCAGGACTCCTAGCATTAGAAATCACTTTGTAAGGAGTCCCAGACCCAGCCCATGTACCGATCAGATTTTCTGGCCTGAATTTTCCGATGTGCATGGGGGCCTTATATGTCAGGGGAGCTACTTAGGCCCCAGAGGGCCCAGTGTGGCGTCTGCCTCAGCACATCTTATAGGTACACCCTGTGGTGCAATGTTGGGTTACACAAACCATCAGAGATGACGTTTGAGGATTTCACATCTTCCCACTTCTTGGCAAATCCCAAAAAACAAGATCTCTGACAATATCTGAGTTGGTGGGGAGGATGTCACGGCGGAGCTGGTAATGTTCATGAAGCGTCAGTCATCCCTCCGGCCGAGGCCCACATCATCCTATCCCCAATTTATTAGATTGTCAAAGAGGAAATGTGGAGAAACACAAGAGCTGAAACAAACACCAGATGGCGAGGATGGCGGAGCGCTGTGAGAACTGGCAGCCACGATGGGATTTACGTCTTCACCCACAAGCCGAGCCAAAGAGTCTCTGGACATAGGAGGAGGCAGAGCGCGTATTTGTCGTCTCTTATAGAGCACAGTCGGAGCAGATGGAGCCGGCACACACTACCCGTATAACAAGCAGCTGTTTCCTTTCTGGAGTGAACAGCGCTGAAGTTATTGTCATCAGATCCAAAGCCCATTATATCCATCCACATCGCTGTCTCCCACCCAAGGGGATCTTTATTAATATTTGTGAAGCCTTATGTGGAAATGTGGGCGTGAAAACCCAAAGTAAACAGCTGATTAATGATGTAGCAGAGCTCAGTGTGTCAGTAACTACTCTGGGAAGTGAAGTAAATGAGTGAATTAGCCCAGTCTGAGGAAATCCTCGGAATAAAGCAACGACAAAACTGAGCTCTACTACATTGCCAACATCTGTAGGATTCCCTAAAAATGAGTCCTGGACGTCCTGAGGTTTTCGAGTGTATATGCCATGTAAGTTGTGCTCTTCCTAAACATGGGTGTATCAGGGGGAAGGCAGGGTGGTGAGGCATGTTCTCCAGTGCCAGGGGGTGACCACATGCCACACTACCCTGACTTGGAGTATGGCGAGGCTTAGGAAGACCAGCGACGTCATAAAAAACACAAATCATTGCATGTACAGATGTAGCAGGGCTGAACTAGTGAGGACTTGGACTTGTATGGGCTAGTACATCGGTATAACTGAAGTGATGTAGTTAATGGCTTTACCTGTAAGTCACTGCTACACCACAGATAAAACTTCAAGCAAATAAGCTCTGCTCAGGGGCGTCACTATAGCGAGGGTGTCACACCCAGATTCTGGAGCTCGCCCATGAGGTCCCTCTCTCTATCAATGACCAGCAATAGCTTGTGTTAGGGCCAGACGCTCTGCTTCATACATGTATCTGCCTTACAGTACACATCAGGCTCCGCCTGCTGGGACAAGTGAATAGAATCATGAATGCAGCTCTGGAAGTGACTGGAGTATAAGACATGATATATAAGGAGATCCATACAATACAACCATGTTACTCATACAGGTTGCTGGAACTCTGAGCTTTTATTGAAGCTTTAGAGATTTTTTTTATCCCTTTGTACTTGTTTTTTGCTTCAACGTGTCAAATCTGTTCCGGCTGCTCGAACTTAAGGAGATGTAGAAAACAAATCCAAATTATTTATGAAAAGCTTTGAACATTGTGAAAGACAATGTAGTGCGGAGAGGCGAGCCGCGATCTGCCGGCTGTGTGATGTTCTGGATTAAAACATTCTGTTCTTACATAGAGTGACCTGAGGGGATGGAGAACTCTGCCAAACTGACTGCCATGGTTGTGTAGACCGTACACCCCAAATACACCCCAAAGGTAGAAGAAAATGGTCCTAGACACTTTATATAAGATACACGGTGAGACCCGTCAACATAGACCCTGTGGCTATAACAAAGACCTTTCTCACAAGGGTCTGCAGATCACATGACTCAGATTCCTCATGTCTATAGAAGTCTATGTAAGAAACAGCAGATTCTCCTCTACTTACTGTGTATGACATCTAGTAATATCATCTAATCTCCAACCACCAGCTCAGGGTGAACTGCAGAAAGAGCCTGCAGAGGGAAAAGGGATAAATATACTCGCTGCAGTCATGTAATGACCAAAAATTATGTCTCTTCTCGTGTATACAAATGGCAACTTATCCTGTCACCTCTAATGACAGGCACACTTTAAGGAAAAGTAAAAGACTAATTACCTAGTACAGTGGACTACTGCTGGCCCAACACTGGCCCACATCATTGCCAGGGAAAAGGTCATGAAAAATGTTTTCCCCTGTCAAAACCAACCCAGGTGACCCCTATGATGGTGGCCATATTGGTTGTCATTCAGCTTGCGGATACTTCATACAACTAAGAAAACCTTAATGACCTTTAATCAAAAAACATCCAAAGACGGAATATTAATTGTCTTTATTGCAAAGATGGCCACAACACAACTATTCTTTAGTGATATTGGGCTTGCCTTCAGAACTCAAAAACCAAAGATAGTTTTTGGATTCAGAAGGTGGGAGAGACCAGATTGGACCTTTTTTGGGTCTTCTGCCTTCTTCCATTAAAGGGGATGTCAAATACTGCATACTGATCTATCATAGTGGTCTATACTTATTATGTGATCTTGAGTGGGTCTGACACCCAGCACCCCCACCCATCAGCTGATTTCTGCATGTATGGAGCTGTCTCCTTCCAATTCCATACACTGTGCAGATATCAGCTGGTCTGTCCAACAGCCCACACCCTCCGATCTCATACTGATGACCACTCGTAAGGATAGGCCATCAACATGTAGTCTTGGATAACCCCTTGAAGTTTCTCTTTTGGCTTCCAGAACTGGAACAGAACAGGTAAAATACACAGCAAAATGACTCACTGGTCCCTGAGCAACCGGAACGACGAGGAAGGAAATTATTCTAGAAGTAAATGTCAAAATAACAAGTATTAATCCATCTCAACAAACTCTTCAAGCAGAACATCCTTCCAGGTGCGGAGACAGCCCCAGCCCCCAGGGATATGATTATGACGTGGAAATGTGATTCCGGAAGGTTCAGAATCTTATTAAAAGTTGTTTTCTTTATTGCAACTACATCTTTAAGGCTTCAGACCCTGAAACATCACGAGATCTGGGGCCCCAATGCATAACCTTTACCAGGGCCACCACCTAACTATTAATAATACTGGGTCCCAGTGTATAACCTTTACCAGGGCCACCACCTAACTATTTATAATACTGGGGCCCCAGTGTATAACCTTTACCAGGGCCACCACCTAACTATTAATAATACTGGGCCCCAGTGTATAACCTTTACCAGGGCCACCACCTAACTATTTATAATACTGGGGCCCCAGTGTATAACCTTTACTATGGCCACCACCTAACTATTAATAATACTGGGCTCCAGTGTATAACCTGTACCAGGGCCACCACCTAACTATTAATAATACTGGGCCCCAGTGTATAACCTTTACCAGGGCCACCACCTAACTATTTATAATACTGGGGCCCCAGTGTATAACCTTTACTATGGCCACCACCTAACTATTAATAATACTGGGCTCCAGTGTATAACCTGTACCAGGGCCACCACCTAACTATTAATAATACTGGGCCCCAGTGTATAACCTTTACTATGGCCACCACCTAACTATTAATAATACTGGGCTCCAGTGTATAACCTTTACCAGGGCCACCACCTAACTATTAATAATACTGGGGCCCCAGTGTATAACCTTTACTATGGCCACCACCTAACTATTTATAATACTGGGCCCCAGTGCATAACCTTTACCTGGACCACCACCTAACTATTAATAATACTGGGCCCCAGTGTATAACCTTTACTATGGCCACCACCTAACTATTAATAATACTGGGCCCCAGTGTATAACCTTTACCAGGGCCACCACCTAACTATTTATAATACTGGGGCCCAGTGTATAACCTTTACTAGGGCCACCACCTAACTATTAATAATACTGGGCCCCAGTGTATAACCTTTACCAGGGCCACCACCTAACTATTAATAATACTGGGCCCCAGTGTATAACCTTTACTATGGCCACCACCTAACTATTAATAATACTGGGCCCCAGTGTATAACCTGTACCAGGGCCACCACCTAACTATTTATAATACTGGGCCCCAGTGTATAACCTTTACTATGGCCACCACCTAACTATTAATAATACTGGGCTCCAGTGTATAACCTTTACCAGGGCCACCACCTAACTATTTATAATACTGGGGCCCAGTGTATAACCTTTACCAGGGCCACCACCTAACTATTAATAATACTGGGGCCCCAGTGCATAACCTTTACCAGGGCCACCACCTAACTATTAATAATACTGGGCCCCAGTGTATAACCTTTACCTGGACCACCACCTAACTATTTATAATACTGGGGCCCCAGTGTATAACCTTTACTAGGGCCACCACCTAACTATTAATAATACTGGGCCCCAGTGTATAACCTGTACCAGGGCCACCACCTAACTATTTATAATACTGGGGCCCAGTGTATAACCTTTACCAGGGCCACCACCTAACTATTAATAATACTGGGCCCCAGTGTATAACCTTTACCAGGGCCACCACCTACTATGGCCACCACCTAACTATTAATAATACCGGGGCCCCAGTGTATAACCTTTACCAGGGCCACCACCTAACTATTTATAATACTGGGGCCCCAGTGTATAACCTTTACCAGGGCCACCACCTAACTATTAATAATACTGGGCCCCAGTGCATAACCTTTACCAGGGCCACCACCTAACTATTAATAATACTGGGGCCCCAGTGTATAACCTTTACCAGGGCCACCACCTAACTATTAATAATACTGGGGCCCCAGTGTATAACCTTTACCAGGGCCACCACCTAACTATTTATAATACTGGGGCCCCAGTGTATAACCTTTACCAGGGCCACCACCTAACTATTAATAATACTGGGCCCCAGTGTATAACCTTTACCAGGGCCACCACCTAACTATTTATAATACTGGGGCCCCAGTGTATAACCTTTACCAGGGCCACCACCTAACTATTAATAATACTGGGCCCCAGTGCATAACCTTTACCAGGGCCACCACCTAACTATTAATAATACTGGGCCCCAGTGTATAACCTTTACCAGGGCCACCACCTAACTATTAATAATACTGGGCCCCAGTGTATAACCTTTACCAGGGCCACCACCTAACTATTTATAATACTGGGCCCCAGTGTATAACCTTTACCAGGGCCACCACCTAACTATTTATAATACTGGGCCCCAGTGTATAACCTTTACCAGGGCCACCACCTAACTATTTATAATACTGGGCCCCAGTGTATAACCTTTACCAGGGCCACCACCTAACTATTAATAATACTGGGCCCCAGTGTATAACCTTTACCAGGGCCACCACCTAACTATTTATAATACCGGGGCCCCAGTGCATAACCTTTACCAGGGCCACCACCTAACTATTTATAATACCGGGGCCCCAGTGTATAACCTTTACCAGGGCCACCACCTAACTATTAACCCCCCCCCATAATACTGGGCCCCAGTGTATAACCTGTACCAGGGCCACCACCTAACTATTAATAATACTGGGCCCCAGTGTATAACCTGTACCAGGGCCACCACCTAACTATTAATAATACTGGGCCCCAGTGTATAACCTTTACCAGGGCCACCACCTAACTATTTATAATACCGGGGCCCCAGTATATAACCTTCCACCACCACCAAAACCGCCTACCAGGGCCACCACCTAACTATTTATAATACCGGGGCCCCAGTGTATAACCTTTACCAGGGCCACCACCTAACTATTTATAATACCGGGGCCCCATCAGGTGCCTTCAGTCTTCCCAATGCCCATCGCTTCCTCCTATAATCTGGTCCTGATGCAATACTGGAAGTAATGGTGTAGCCGCTATAGGTGATAATTCTCTTGCCCTAGATTGCACCTTAGATGCCCCTAAGGGAGATGACAGGCCCTGACATATGTCATCTACTCTGTTGGAGTTAAGCAGAGGATTGTCTGGCTGGGGTATTTGGGGTATTAGCACCACCTGTTGGCTAGTCTAGGGCAGTGGCATTGAACCAGTATAAGGATTTAATCCCTCTGGAACTTCCACAAATGTCCAACTCTTTCTGCAGAGCAGCGGCCATGCTCGGGATTTGTACCACAAACCATTGTTGCCTGACAGTCACCATGGGTACGATGGTCACGGCCTCCAGAATTGCCAATCAGATAACGCAAACCATAGGTTGTCATGAGATTCTATACAACTCTATAGATGGACACTAGGAAAGTTGTGTAATATCACGCTGCAGCAAGTTACCAGATTCACAGGAGGGGTTTGGGGTTTCTATTTGTCCAAATAGTGAAAAATTATTCAGAATTTAATAATTTTGGTATGTTTTTTTAAACCAATAACCCTGAGCAATGGCGGACAGAAAGCGACCCTGTGCAAGAAGAGTTTATGTACTGCTTGCTTTCCAATAACTCTTCATAGAGTGCCCCCTTATGGATGGGAACAATTACATGCATTCTGATAGACAGTGGGCGACCTCGGTGTAGCTGTCCTGATGGCTCATATGCTAATATTCACAGTGGCCCAGACGGGTATGGGGCCTGCTGCCAGCTGGAGATGGCCGGGGCCCAGGAAAACAATGATAGCGGTCGAGGAAAGCCTGGTTTCCAATAGCTGGCCAGCCCAGGGGAGGTGACTAAAAATAAGAAATACTTATACTCACCTCTCCCTGACTTCTGACGCTCCCCTGCATCCTGTCCAGGGCTCTTCTGGCCTGTGACTGCTTAATATCATCAGCGTGTATAAGTGTGTGGGCCACTGTGGAGCATATTATACTGTGTGGGGCCACTGTGGAGTATATAATACTATCTGGGTGCCACTGTGGAGCATTTGTAACTGTGTGGGGCCCACTGTGGAGCATATTATACTGTGTGGGGTCCACTGTGGAGCATATTATACTGTTTAGGGTCACTGTGGAGCATATTATGCTGTGTTGGGGCCATTGTGGAGCATAGTATGCTGTGTGGAGGCCACTGTGGTGTATATTATACTGTGTGTGGGCCACTGGAGCATTTTATACTGTGTGGGGCACCTTCACTAGTCACAACATATGCCATTTGTTTTATAGCAGATGTGCACTATTATTACATATTATTACAGGTGGTAATAACATTGCATGGTGATTATGAAACAGATACTGTGCAATGTAAATAGCGAAGGAGCCACGACGCTCGCATATGCACCACAGTATCATCAAACAGTTGACCTCCACTTAAATCTTAAATCTCTTAGACTGTTAGGACCCTGCAAATCAGCTGTTTCCCAAGCATGCACTTCCCAGCATGTAGGCCGGCGCGCTGCTCACCACCATATTCTTGATAACTGCAGTTGTGGGTACTAAAACTGTGTCCCTTTCAAGTATCTGAGATACATTGCAGGGAGGGGGCAGGGGGGCCCACAAGTTTACACGGGGCCCACAAGACTTAGTTACGCCACTGCATGTTCACACCTGACTCTAACACAACTACAAATCCCTGACAGCAACAGCATAATCTGCCGTATCCACTAAGACCATGGAATAGATTTCACATTCTGCGGTATGATGCTAGGAAAGGTTGTGATATAATAATTACATGAAGTAAATTTCCTGCACGCGGCCTCCCTGTTTACGAGAAATACTTCGGCTCCAGGCACAAGGAGATTAAATGATTTGCGAAAGGTCACATGGAGCTTGTTCTCATCCTGTCTGCAATGTCACAACCACAAGTCTGACTAATGCCATTAAGAATATGACATACTGGCCGTGGTTCATTGTAGGACAGATACACACAGAGCCCACATAGCAGCAGCAGAGCTCGCCTGTCAGTGGCCAGAGGCTCACAGCTTAGTCTTCAGATTGTAGATGGATAATCCTCCTCTATTGATCTAACACATTATCTGACTAATTAGGACATGGGAGCCTTAACTACAGCAATACATAGATAAAGAGATTATTACTACTAATAATATAATACTAGTAATAATAATAATAATAATAATAACTACAGCAATACATAGGAGATAATGATACTACTTGCTGTAGTTAATAATAATAATAATAATAATAATAATAATAATAACTACAGCAAGTAGTATCATTATCTCCTATGTATTGCTGTAGTTATTATTATTATTATTATTATTATTAACAACTAGAGCAATACATAAGAGACAATAATAATAATAATAATAATAATAATAATAACAACTAGAGCAATACATAAGAGACTAATAATAATAATAATAATAATAATAATAAGAAGAAGAATAAGAATAATATTTACTACAGCAAGTAGTATCATTATCTCCTATGTATTGCTGTAGTAGTTATTATTATTATTATTATTATTATTATTATTATTATTATTATTATTGTCTCCTATGTATTGCTCTAGTTATTATTACTATTATTATTATTATTATTATTATTATTATTATTATTATTATTATTATTTATTATTTTTATTGTCTCATAGGTTTTGCTTTTTAATAATAATAATAATAATATCATCATCATCATCTTCAAATTGGATTCTGGTAGCACTTTGTTTTAAGGTCCTCTAAATAGGACACAAGAATAATAATTGTAATAATAATAATCTCTTCATCTATGTATTGGTAGTAGTAGTAGTAGTAGTAGCAGCAGTAGTAGTAGTAGTAGTAATAATATATTATTATTATTATTATTATTATTATTATTATTATTAATAGTAGTAGTAATAATATTATTATTATTATTACCCCTATGTATTGTTATAGTTATTATTATTATTATTATTATTATTATTATTATTATTATTATTATTATTATCGTCTCCTATTTATTGCTCTAGTTATTATTATTATTATTATCATCTCCTATGTATCGTTCTAGTTATTATTATTATTATGAGCAAAACCTATGAGACAATAATAACAATAACTACAGCAATACATAGGAGGAGATAATAATAACTAGAGCAATAAATAGGAGACAATATAATAATAATAATAATAATAATAATAATAATAATAATAATAATAATAATACAAATAATATTAATGAGAACTACAGAAATACATATGAGATGATGATAATAATATAAATAATAATAATAACTACAGCAATACACAGGAGACAATAATAATATAATAATAATAATAATAATAATAAAATAATAATAATAATTATAGAAATATATAGGAGACAATATTATTATTATTACTAATAATAATAATAATAATAATAATAATATCTCCTAGGTTTTGCTCATAGGAGACGAGAATAATAGTAATAATAATAATAGTAATAATAATAACTAGAGCAATACATAGGAGACAATAATAATAATAATAATAATAATAATAATAATAATAATAATAATAATAATAATAATAATAATAATAATAATTCAACCGTTGTGAATTGGATTCTGGCTGTGCTTGTTTTAAGTTCTCTTAAATTGGAAATGAATAATAATTATAATAATAATAATTACAGCAATACATAGGAGATAATAATAAATACAGCAATACATAGGATATAATAATAATAAGAGGAAGGAAAAGATGACTTACACATACTATGGATATGCTACTACTTAAGCCATTAAGGACATGGCCTAGTTTAATATTTCAGGATTCCTATTCTAAAAGTTTTAACTATTTCATCTTTATATTGACATAGTCATAAAAGGGCTTGTTTTTTCTGTACTGAGCTGTAATTTCCTATTGAAACATTTTGGGAAACATTTACTCGTCTATGTCCTCTCCTTCTATGGTAGCTTGGCTACAGGAGATTCTACACATCCGTCGTTAGGAGGAACTTCTCACAGAACTGAAGCAGGATGATAGTTCACACCAACATCAACCTTCCCATTCCTCCCCTCCTAGACCCGCTTTCCCTACCTCTCTAGCCCAGCCCTTTCTTTTCATACTCTGATTTTGGCCTCCTCCGCACCCGTCCCTCCCTACCTCCTGCATACTTGGCTGCACGCCTTCATCTGTTGGGAGGCAAGCAACGTTCTCAGTTATCTGATTTTATTTGTACTAATATTTTACTTTATCATGTGTTGCTCTGCTGCGACAGAGCCTTATGTTCCCATCCCTCTCCCTTCTTATCTTCTTATGTGTTCCCTATGTGAGGTCTCCCCCGCCCCTGTGCTTTGAGGTGCACTGAACATCATAAATGACTTGTTACCTTTACTCTGCTGGTCAGTACAATTATGGTGATAACAAGTTTATATTGGGATTTTATCTTGTTCTACTTTTGCACAATAAAATCACTTATTTGCCATAACTTTTTTTTATTACAGTATTCATCATCGGAGCTGTGTCTGGGCTTGTTTTTTCTAGGGAATAGCTTTCGTTTTCATTGGTACCATTTTGTGTTATATGCGAGTTTTTATATAATTTTTTACAAATTTTTTTGAGACAATGGGAGACTTGAACACTAGGTGGCGCAATTGCTACTATATTACATTACTATATATTACATTGCAAAGCTCCTGCATTGCAATATACTATAGTTTCTAAAACTGACATTCTCTGATACCTGCGGATCAGCATCTTCATGATGTACTAATAGTACGTTACCAGGCAGGAACCTCACAGAAAATAAGGTGAGATCCCTAAGTGAGACCATAACCAAATTCTATCAGAGCAGTAATGGGGGCTCGTCCGGGATCCCATCCAGTTCAGAATTGATGAGGAACCCTGATATTGGACAACTGGAAACTGCACCTAAAATCCAGTAAGAAAGACTATTGCCTACTAGTCCTTGTCATGTTGATATGCTGTTTGGTGATGAATCCTTCCCTTGCACTAATATTCACTTTTTGTTTCTTCTTTTAGAGGGTCTTTTCAGCCAGGACACCACGTGAGCTCTAAGGGCATAGACCATGAACTCTGAAATCCTGGAGAACACCCCTCATTAAAGCTAGGGTGAGTTATTAAACCTCCTAACACTCTTCCTGTGATGTGGATGGGGCGCTTCATGCTTGGGAAGGATAGATGGGGGGTTAATACTTAGTCTCCATATAATGTCCTATTCTGTATACAGTAGGTGCAGTGGGGGATGGGGTTACAGCAGAGTCAGTGTAACTGTACATGATGCCCTCCTATGCCATGAAACAGTTATCCATAGGGCTGGGTTCACACTACCATTTGTCTTTACATGCAGTTTTTTAAGAAATACCATTATTCTCCTGCTTTTTCTGCGTCATTGTGTGCTGTAAATAATAAATGTTTGTGCATATCCTTGTAAATGTCTAATAAATGGTTAACAGGATCGTTTAGGTAATATCTATGGCAGAACGGCGCCATTGCTGTAAATCTCAGAATATAATGTATGTGGATTAGGGGAATCTGCAGTAGTCATTTATAAGACATATGACAGACCTAGTCTCAGAACCCGCTCCATACAAATGATTGGGAACACTTGGTATTAGTTATGTGCTTTCTGGCACCCGCCTGACATTGAGAATTCATGGTTTTAATCTAAATCAATCCAGCTCGCCTCCTCAGACAATTTTTACCTCTACATGAGGATTTTTCTTGCTAATTGCAATAATTGAGCCATTTGCAAAAATTTCCCCAGTATGACTAAACGTTAGTTCTGAACCAGTTATAGCGATGAGGACCATCCTGGGAACTCCTGCGAGAAGTCGGCGGTGGAGAGGGGCGGTTTTGCTTCTTGTTTGTTTTTTTTTATTATACGGCGCTAATAAATTTTACATCCAGTTTCCTCTGTTGATATTGTAATTATGTAAAGTTACATCAGATGTTATGCTCCATTCACATCCAGAGCTGCATTTGCTCAGCTCATGTCTCCTGTTAGCTCTCGGGCTGCAGGATTTCAGCTCTTCCTTCTGCCGGCTGGTTGTTTGGAGTCTGTGCACAGCAATGGCGGCCGGTCCTTCTATAACAGGAGAAATGTCCCAACGGCTCGTCCAGGATTTACAAAACAACAAACATGGTAAAATAAACTTCTACTCACCATTCCCTTACTGCTCCGATGGTGTCCTCATCTTTACTGACTATACTGGTCAGAGGTCAGAGCACTGAGGTCAGAGCACTGAGGTCAGAGCACTGAGGTCAGAGCACTGAGGTCAGAGCACTGAGGTCAGAGGTCAGAGCACAGAGGTCAGAGCACAGAGGTCAGAGCACAGAGGTCAGAGCACTGAGGTCAGAGCACTGAGGTCAGAGCACAGAGGTCAGAGCACAGAGGTCAGAGCACAGAGGTCAGAGCACAGAGGTCAGAGCACAGAGGTCAGAGCATTAAGGTCAGAGCACAGAGGTCAGAGCACAGAGGTCAGAGCACAGAGGTCAGAGCACTGAGGTCAGAGCACTGAGGTCAGAGCATTAAGGTCAGTGCACAGAGGTCAGAGCACAGAGGTCAGAGCACAGAGGTCAGAGCACAGAGGTCAGAGCACAGAGGTCAGAGCACAGAGGTCAGAGCACAGAGGTCAGAGCACAGAGGTCAGAGCATTAAGGTCAGAGCACAGAGGTCAGTGCACAGAGGTCAATGCACAGAGGTCAGTACACAGAGGTCAGAGCATAGAGGTCAGAGCACAGAGGTCAGAGTACAGAGGTCAGAGCACAGAGGTCAGAGCATAGAGGTCAGTGCATAAAGGTCAGCAGAGTTATGGTGCTGGTGCTGGTGCTGGAAGAGGATTTTGTACTACTTACAGTAGATATAGTGTACTCTGCTGTACTGCATTGTAAGGCTAGGGTCACCCCTCAGCTTGGATCGCCATCATTCGGGTCCCCTGGGTAATGTAGTGTAGTCAGCAGCAGAGGACAGTCCAGACTGGGAGCTTACTGCAGCTGTTTATCTGTATGTCTGTCAGGATGGCGGGGGGGAGGGGGCCTTGGGAGGGGGGGGTTGATGTCGGGGGGCCTGAGCTGTGATGATAATTATTTATTGTTATTATTATAATGAGGATTAATAATATTCAGTGTTATAATGATTGTTCTCTGGCTCCAAAACCCATCTCTTCACTATCTGTATTATTATATTACTATTATTATTAGACTATTGTATTCGTGTCTAGAAATCTCCAGCTCATGGAAAGGGCTTCATCATAAAACTAATGATTTTTGGTTATTTTTGTGCTTTTTTATTCTTTATCTGTGTTTCTTAATCAAACTTTCTGCTGATGAATATTTATTGGGGTTAAGACTATGTCATTTAGTAACTGGCAGCTGATTGGTCTATAATGTCTAGAAGCTCCACCCCTTAGACTCCTTCAGAGAGACACCATATTGGACGGCCATATTGTAGATCCATGTTGTTCGATGACATAATATGGATCCCATATCTCGCAGATGGACAGAATTGGTTTTGGTCAGTTTTTTTGGCCCATGGCGGCGCCTCTAGTGACAAGTGAAGGCCACATGTAGTACCCAAGTATCGGCCCCACCAACCTCACTTATAATACCCGGGGATCGGCCCCACCAACCTCACATGTAATTCTCGGGTATCGGCCCCACCAACCTCACATGTAGTACCCGGGGAATCGGCCCCACCAACCTCACATGTACTATCCGGGTATCGGCCCCACCAACCTCACATGTAGTACCCGGGGATCGGCCCCACCAACCTTACATGTACAGTAGTACGCGGGTATCGGCCCCACCAACCTCACATGTAGTACCCGGGTATCGGCCCCAGCAACCTTACATGTACAGTAGTACCCGTGGATCGGCCCCACCAACCTCACATGTAGTACTCAGGGAATCTGCCCCACCAACCTCACATGTAGTACCTGGGTATCGGCGCCACCAACCTCACATGTAGTACCCGGGTATCGGCCCCACCAATCTCACATGTACTACCCGGGTATCAGCCCCACCAATCTCACATGTAGTACCCGGGTATCGGCCCCACCAATCTCACATGTAGTACCCGGGTATCGGCCCCACCAACCTTACATGTAGTACCTGGGTATCGGCCCCACCAATCTCACATGTAGTTCCCGGGGATCGGTCCCACCAATCTCACATGTAGTACCCGGGTATCGGCCCCAGCAACCTTACATGTACAGTAGTACCCGGGGATCGGCCCCACCAACCTCACATGTAGTTCCCGGGGATCGGCCCCACCAACCTCACATGTAGTTCCCGTGGATCGGCCCCACCAACCTCACATGTAGTACCCGGGGATCGGCCCCACCAACCTCACATGTAGTACCCGGGGATCGGCCCCACCAACCTCACTTATAATACCCGGGGAATTGGCCCCACCAACCTCACATGTAGTACCTGGGTATCGGCGCCACCAACCTTACATGTACAGTAGTACCCGGGTATCGGCCCCACCAACCTTACATGTACAGTAGTACCCGGGTATCGGCCCCACCAACCTTACATGTAGTACCCAGGTATTGGCCCCACCAATCTCACATGTAGTACCCGAGTATCGGCCCCACCAACCTCACATGTAGTACCTGGGTATCGGCCCCAGCAACCTTACATGTACAGTAGTACCCAGGTATCAGCCCCACCAATCTCACATGTAGTACCCGGGTATCGGCCCCACCAACCTCACATGTAGTACCCGGGTATCGGCCCCACCAATCTCACATGTAGTACCCGAGTATCGGCACCACCAACCTCTACATGTAGTACCCAGGTATCGGCCCCACCAACCTTACATGTAGTACCCAGGTATTGGCCCCACCAACCTTACATGTAGTACCCGGGTATCGGCCCCACCAACCTTACATGTAGTACCCGGGTATCGGCCCCACCAACCGGCCACATGTAGTACCCAGGTATCGGCCCACCAACCTTACATGTAGTACCAGGGTATTGGCCCCACCAACCTCACATGTAGTACCCGGGTATCGGCCCTACCAACCTTACATGTAGTACCCAGGTATCGGCCCCACCAACCTTACATGTAGTACCCGGGTATTGGCCCCACCAACCTCACATGTAGTACCCGGGTATCGGCCCCACCAAACTTACATGTAGTACCCAGGTATCGGCCCCACCAACCTTACATGTAGTACCCGGGTATTGGCCCCACCAATCTCACATGTAGTACCCGAGTATCGGCCCCACCAACCTCACATGTAGTACCTGGGTATCGGCCCCAGCAACCTTACATGTACAGTAGTACCCAGGTATCAGCCCCACCAACCTCACATGTAGTACCCTGGTATCGGCCCCAGCAACCTTACATGTACAGTAGTACCCGGGTATCGGCCACACCATCCTCACATGTAGTACCCGGGTATCGGCCCCACCAACCATACATGTAGTAACAAGGTATCGGCCCCACCAACCTTACATGTAGTACCCAGGTATTGGCCCCACCAACCTTACATGTAGTACCCGGGTATCGGCCCCACCAACCTTACATGTAGTACCCGGGTATCGGCCCCACCAACCTTACATGTAGTACCCGGGTATCGGCCCCACCAACCTTACATGTAGTACCCGGGGTATCGGCCCCACCAACCTTACATGTAGTACCCGGGTATCGGCCCCACCAACCTTACATGTAGTACCAGGGTATCGGCCCCACCAACCTCACTTGTAGTACCCGGGGATTGGCCCCACCAACTTTACATGTAGTATCCAGGTATTGGCCCCACCAACCATACAGAAGTAACAAGGTATCGGCCCCACCAACCTTACATGTAGTACCCGGGTATCGGCCCCACCAACCTTACATGTAGTACCCAGGTATCGGCCCCACCAACCATACATGAAGTAACAAGGTATCGGCCCCACCAACCTTACATGTAGTACCCGGGTATCGGCCCCACCAACCTTACATGTAGTACCCGGGTATCGGCCCCACCAACCTTACATGTAGTACCCGGGTATTGGCCCCACCAACCTCACATGTAGTACCCGGGTATCGGCCCCACCAAACTTACATGTAGTACCCAGGTATCGGCCCCACCAACCTTACATGTGCGGTGACCAGATGGAAGGTAACGCTGCAGTTGGGATTGCGGGGTGCAAACAGCGCAGACTTGTCACGGTCTCTGGGCACGAGGGCGCAGCGCTGGTGCTGTCCCACGTTACCACCACTGGTACCGGTGATGAGGGGGCTGCACAAATGTTGGTGGTGATTGTTCCCCCCGGGGCGCTTCCCCTATACTGTGCCGACTGGTGGTGTTTGGGGCGCCCTGATGTTGTCGGTGCAGAGTCAGACACAGAAACGGTTGTAAAGTTGAACTTTTACTTCCATGGGTGTGGAGGCACAAATGCTTAAACAGTTTCTTCAATACAAAACAACGGGGTACGCCTGGTGACACAGCAAAGTCCTGGGGTGCAGGGTAGACTTGATGAAAGGTGTTCCTAGCCCCTTATACTTCAGTGTTACAGCCCTAAGGTGCGTCTGGGCTCCTATTTGGCACATAGGAGGATGCCCACCATGATACTAGTACATAATATTCCCCACTCACGTTATGTGGTCCTGATAGCTCAGAGTTTCGGGGTGCAATAGTCAGGGTGGCAGGATATTCCACAGGTCTGGCCTTGGCCCCTGGATCCTGTGATACTTGCTATGGAGCACGTGTTCCAGAATGTTCTCTCCACAGTCTCATGCTGACAAGATAATGATGCTTGACTTCCTTCAGGGCGATGGCTAGGCAGACAGGGGACAGGATCTTCTGAATAGCTGGAGTATGTCAGCTCTCCAACCTTCCTGGGCCTGTCTAGGACTTGAGATTCCTGCACTAAACTCACTGCTTTCTTCACAGGACATCACACTTATCTCCTCACCTCCTCCTCCTAACACTCCACACTTCTAACTCCTCACACGCAGGACCTTCCTGCAGGGGTGTTACCATGGGGACCCAGTGATCAGCTGACTCCTCCCCTTTTCCCAGGCAATGTCCTCCCATTGGACATTTGGTTACTATTCAATCCTATGGGAGGTGTAATGCATGTGTGAGGCTCACTAGGTGGCGCTGTGTTGTGTGAGACTCAGGACCCCCTGCTATGTCACACAGGCTATGAAGCAACAGGAAATAATACAATGCACAGAGATCACCCTCAGCCCAGCCATAGCCAGCTCTGGGATGCCACATACTCCCCCTCTTTCACTGAGCCGACCTCGGCGACGGGCTGGGGTGAAGGTGAGAAATGTAACATAACGTTAATAAATACGAATAAAGTGCAAATGTCACTAACAGTTTAGAAAAATATAATACTTAGAAACTTGAGGTAAGACCTCCCGGCATAGTCCTGAAATGTCCATGAGAAGTCTGAAGGGTAACGGAGAGATAATTAAACTCAGACTTATGGAACCTTTTGGCGGTACCATCAGACAGTCCATATAGAAACAACAGTAGTGCAAATGGGTCCAGAGGCTCTCTGGCACAAATTTCGTGAGTGTCCATTATCATGAGAGTCTCTCTGAGAAACAATAAACAGTCCTTTCTGTAAGGAAGAGTAGGCACTCTAGCACGAATGTCCATACCGCAATGGGGTAACAGAACTTCCTTGGCTCGGTGAGCCAGGCACTATGGCTTGGATTGTTGCATATAAATGTAAATACTATATTACATGGCAAGATATTATATATATACTGTATATACACACAGGAAAAACATTAATGTAATCAGAGCAGGAATAACATATATACAGAAGCAGAGACAGTTAACCTCTTTTACTCAAGGACAGCCATGGCATCACTATAGCGTGTTGGAGGTATGCCTTTTGTGGTACGCTCAGAACGCCTAAGTGGAACGAGATTTGAATCAGGAACAGAGTCACTGAAATCAATTAAATCATCTGTCGAAGGGTTCTCTTGCACTAGAGCAATTGGTGGATAACAGCTAAATGGTAGTAGTTTAGGCGCCCACATAAGCTCAGTTAAAGTTGGGGGTCTCTCTTTTGCTTCATACGGTGACAAGATCTCTGTACTCGTTGTCTCAGCTGGGGGCACCTCTGTGGGTAGTCCTTCTTTAAGGCACAGCTTCAGACGGTTTCGGTGTACTACTTGGGGCTGTCTCCCAGGTTTAGAGATCTCATACACGTCGGATTCAGGATATGGTATGGAGATGACACTGTATGGTTCTTTCTCCCAGAATGGATCCAATTTCCCATTCCGATGGTTATTCCTTAACCATACACGGTCGCCAACTTTCAGGGGCGCTGCATGGGCGCGATGGTTGTAATCCTCCTGTTGTCTCCTACGAACCTCATCCATGCGCGTTTCAACTATCTCTTTAGCTTCCTCCATACGTCGGCGGTGTTCAACAACCCAGTCTGTTATGGGTAGTGGATTGATGGTGTCAGGGACCTTCACACCAAGGGTTAAGTCTGAAGGAAGTTGACCTTGTCTTCCAAACATTAGATAAAATGGTGCATATCCCGTAGATGTTTGGGGTGTGTTGTTGTAAATATAGGCCAAGTCCTTGATCCGCTCAGGCCACTCAACACCAGGTGTAACTGCGGCTGTTCTTAGCATGCCGATGATCACTTGATTTGCCTTCTCGCACATACCATTCCCTTGAGGGTGATACGCTGTGGTTCGCAACTTCTTGCAGTCTTGGAACTGACACAGCTCACGGAACAATTGGGATTCAAACGCCGATCCACGGTCGGTGAGAATATGCTCAGGACAACCGTAATGGCGGACAAACTCTGCGTAGAAGGTCTCAGCCGTAGTTCTTGCTGTAAGATCTCTGACAGGCACGATGACAAGGAACTTGGAGTAATGATCCACCATTGTCAGAGCGTAGCTGTAGCCGGAACGTGTGGGACCCAACTTCACATGGTCCAGAGCAACAATTTCACACGGCTTTTGAGTCTTAATAGGATGTAGAGGGGCCTTCTGATCTCTTCGACCTTCCTTGGTGATACTACAGGCGGGACACTCTCGGCACCAACTCTCAATGTCACTCCTCATCCCAACCCAATAGAAGCGACGACGGATGGTAGCTTCGGTCTTTTGTACCCCGAAGTGACCGGATCTGTCATGATACGCCTCAAGTATCATCTGTGCGTCTCTTCTTGGTACGAGGATCTGATGAAGCCTTTCACCTGTGACAGGATCAAGAGTGTTTCTAAGTAGAAGGCCTCGTTGGACAAACAGGCGCTTCCTCTGTCGCCAAAGGCGTTTTAATTCCACGTCATGAAGACCTCTCTTTACACGGGTTGGTATTCTTCCTGTAAGCAGGAAATCTGACAATTCTCCTAAAACTCTGCTCTCTTCTTGGAACGTTTTCCACAGAGATGGCTCCTGGAGGGATTCGGCAGCTGTTTTCGCCATTGATTCTCCTTCTATAGGGACACCAATAGCAACCTGTTGGGCAAACTTGTTGTAGAATGGTGGCATCTCCACCTCTTCCCAGATGTCTTCTCGGGGTGGTTCTTCTCCCACAGGCAACCTTGAGAGTGCATCAGCGTTAGCGTTGGACTTGCCACTGCGATACTTGACAGAGAACTTGTAATTCGCGAGTCTTGAGGCCCACCGTTGTTCAAGGGCTCCCAGTCGAGCAGTGTCCAGATGCGCCAACGGATTGTTATCTGTGTACACGGTAAAGGGTGTGGCAGCCAGGTAGTCTTTAAACTTCTCTGTCACGGCCCAGACAAGCGCCAGAAGTTCGAGTTTGAAAGAACTATAGTTCTGGTCGTTCTTCTCCGCACCTCTCAGACTCCTGCTGGCGTAGGCGATGACTCGCTCTTTGTTGTCCTGAACCTGGGACAACACTGCACCCAAACCTTGGTGACTTGCATCTGTGTACAAGCGGAATGGCTGACTGTAGTTGGGATAGGCTAGAATTGGTGGTTGCATCAGAAGTGCTTTAAGCGCTTGAAAGGCTTCCTCTTGACGCGCTGTCCAGTCTACCGGAAGCTTTCGGTTGTAGTTTTCTCTGGGACAACCGCGCAACAACTCGTTCAGAGGCTCGGCTACTTGGGCGAAGTGTGGTATGAAACGCCGGTAGTAACCTGCGAATCCAAGGAAGCTTCGGACTTCTTTGACGGTAGTTGGTCTTCGCCAGTTCTGGACTGCAGTGATCTTTTCAGGATCAGGTTGGACGCCTTGTGCGCTCACGACATGCCCAAGGTAGTGAACTTGGGGTTTCAACAGGTAGCACTTGGAGGGCTTCACCTTTAGGCCGTGCTGTATAAGTACCTTGAATACCTCGGACAGGTGACGAAGGTGTTCTTGGTATGTCCGGGAGAATACAATAACATCGTCCAGGTACAGTAGCACACTCTGGAAATTCTCATGGCCGAGGCACCTCTCCATAAGCCGTTGGAATGTGGCTGGGGCATTACATAGCCCAAATGGCATACTATTGAATTCAAAGAGTCCCATTGGGGTCGTAAACGCAGTCTTTTCACGATCTTCAGGCGCCATAGGGACTTGCCAGTATCCACTGGTTAAGTCCAGGGTCGAGAAACAGGTAGCTGATCCCAAAGCCGTTAGAGATTCCTCAATCCGCGGCAATGGGTATGCGTCTTTGTGCGTGACGTTGTTGAGTTTACGATAGTCCACACAAAATCGTAGGGTTCCGTCTTTCTTCTTGACAAGGACTAGCGGGGCTGCCCAGGGGCTGTTACTCTCCCGGATGACATCAGCATCTCGCATCTCTTGGATCAACTTTTTCACCGGTTGGTACATCGCGGGTGGTATTGGACGGTGACGCTCCTTGATTGGATGGTGGTCGCCAGTCAGAATGCGATGTTGTATGGTCGTGGTCTTACCAAAGTCCAATGGGTGTTTGCTGAATGCCTGTTGGTAACGCTTGGCCACATTGCGAACCCCATTGATGTGCTCTATAGGGGTATTGGCGTCTCCCACGTTCAATTCATCCCACCAGGACTTCGTGGCTCCATTCTGAATGTTCTCAGCAGCTTGGGTGGAATGCTGTGTGGCGGTAGAATCACCAGAGAGAATGTCTTCTGGTGCTAACCGGTGTAGCAGGGCCACAGAGTGGAACTTGTGGAGGTTCACTGGAGCATCGCCCAAGTTGACTAAGCGGACAGGAACACGTCCATTGGAAACTGTGACAAGGCTGCGGGCAGCCATGACAAGTGGTTGGCCATCTATCTGTATGGGTTGTAGCAAGGCCTCGTAGTCCTGATTTTCTATGCCCGGACGGGCACGGCACCACACCATAGTTTCTGTTCCAGGCTGTAGGGTTACTGGACGGGTATCTTGGATCCGGACTCGACCAATTTCACCTTGTTTGTTGGCGAACTTGTGCTGGGCATTGAGTACACGAATGGCCCGCTGAATGGTCTGCTGGTCACTGGGAGAAGCTGTAAGGAGAGAGGCATGCAAGGCATCCAACACTTCTGCAAAGCAATGGCGTAAAACATTCATGCCTAATATTACAACTGCAAACCTATCATCCTCTACATCAGTGACAATTACACCCTGTCTAGGCAGTTTCAAGTCCCCAATCTGGATAGTGGGTTCCCAATAACCCTGCTGTGGTATGGGCTGTCCATTGCTGGCACACAGATTTATCCATGTGTCAGGTGTTCTATTCAACACACCTAAGTCCCAATGTTCAAGGAACACCTGCTTGCGCAGGGTTGTTACCTGAGATCCAGTGTCCACCAACGCTGTCAGAGGGACGCCGTTCACCCGGATTGTGATGTGTGGGCAGGCTGAGACGAAGCGTGACAATGGCACTGAAGATTCACCTGGGCCCTTCTTCTTTCCTCCCGAGGGGCGGCCCGCTGCCTCGGGGGTGGCCCGTTTAACTGAAAACACTGAGGCCTGGTGTGTCCATATCTATGGCAATAGGTACAGTATGGCCTCTCACTCTGCGGAGGTTTCACTGAAGACGGACGTCTGGGTGGCGACTCAGGTGAGATGTTGTGACTTCGCAAAGGATCACTGGACGATGAAGACGGCTGGGTCAGACGATCTAGACGGACGGTGATCTGTTCCATGGCACGGGTCAGATGATCCACTCGGGCCAGAAGGTCATCTCTGGAGTCTGCTGGTGTAGTCTGCGCAGTTTGGGCAGCAGGTGAGGTACCCAGAGGTAGTGGCAGGACAACGGGAGCAATGCTTGTTGAGGGTCCAGGTGAGGGAGCACAGATGACTGGGCTCGGCTGGGGCTGCTCCTGTCCCAAGACCTGGATGGCAAGGGCCTTGAAGTCAGCAAACGTGATGCTGGGATGTTGTGCAGCAAGCATTCGCAACTGACTCTGGAGCAATGTGGTACCCGCCCCTTCTATGAAGCGGTCAAGCAAGATTTTATCAGAGTCCACATTTTCACGTGGATCCACTTGCACCACAGCTCTGAACGCCTCTTGGAGGGATAAAGCATAGTCCCGCAGGGTCTCACCCAGGTAGTTGTCGTCTGGAAAAGAAGCGCATCTTTACCTCGGAGACAGATCGCACGTCAAAGTTCACCTGGAGTTTGTCCAGAATTTGCCCAGGGGTTCTTTTGTCAGAGGCAGGCCAGGATTTGACCTCCCTAGCTGCAGCACCCTCAAGCTGGCCCAGCAGGATCTGTATCTGCTGTTCTGTATTCAGAGGATAGAACTGGAAGAGAGACAGCATCTTCTCACGAAAGTCCCTGAGGGTATGCGCCTCCTCTTTGTAGCGCGGCAGCCATGGTGCGCCAGGGTAAAATGGCATGGAGAATGGTAGGCTGCTCGCCATGGGCACTGCTGGATCACTAGAAACAGATGGCACAATGTCACTTTGCTCAGTCATGTTGTTTGCAGGTATGACTGAAATTAGGTCGCTGTCTCTTTAAGAAACTCAACTGCTTGCTGGCAGGGAATGGAGACTACAACTTGGAATGCTATCCCTTTAAGAATGCTGTAGCTATTAACAGAGTCACTGTGATGCAGGCTGACAGTGTGCACCTCCTCTTTAATGGTGGCACTCCCCACGGACACTGTACACGGAAAACACTCGCTGGGGCCGTGGGAGGACTGAAGACAAGGACAGGGAGGCACAGTACTCACTGACAGCAACTGCAGCGTGGACCAGAGATCAGCGGTGCATAGCAGGGACGGTGATGCAGCACCGGAGAGTCAGAAATGGCGCTGGCACGTTCGCCTTTCACTTTCTTGTATGGGTGCGCTGGAGCATTGCGCTCAGCATTCTGGGCTCTCCTAAGATGGCGGCAGATGGGTCTCCTGGCCTCATGGGCAGTGCTAAAAATCTCCCGCACTTTTGCAAGGTACAGTTAACCCTTTGTGGGCGTTCTTACACAGCGATGTGGCGCAGCAAACAAGTCCTGGGCGTTTTAACTCTTCCAGGGCTGTAACACACTGAGAGGACAGTCTTTAGGGCTTACTTCAGGGGTATAGGGCTCCCCCTCTTTGTGGCAAGCACTCTCAGGGAATAAACTTGATCTTAGCAAAGTCCACAATAAAGACCGATGCTCTGGAGACAATTTGGCGCACTTTTCGTGGCGACTTTCTCAAAATGGCACACACTCGTATCCTGTTCGTGACGCCAGTTTTTCTTGCGGTGACCAGATGGAAGGTAACGCTGCAGTTGGGATTGCGGGGTGCAAACAGCGCAGACTTGTCACGGTCTCTGGGCACGAGGGCGCAGCGCTGGTGCTGTCCCACGTTACCACCACTGGTACCGGTGATGAGGGGGCTGCACAAATGTTGGTGGTGATTGTTCCCCCCGGGGCGCTTCCCCTATACTGTGCCGACTGGTGGTGTTTGGGGCGCCCTGATGTTGTCGGTGCAGAGTCAGACACAGAAACGGTTGTAAAGTTGAACTTTTACTTCCATGGGTGTGGAGGCACAAATGCTTAAACAGTTTCTTCAATACAAAACAACGGGGTACGCCTGGTGACACAGCAAAGTCCTGGGGTGCAGGGTAGACTTGATGAAAGGTGTTCCTAGCCCCTTATACTTCAGTGTTACAGCCCTAAGGTGCGTCTGGGCTCCTATTTGGCACATAGGAGGATGCCCACCATGATACTAGTACATAATATTCCCCACTCACGTTATGTGGTCCTGATAGCTCAGAGTTTCGGGGTACAATAGTCAGGGTGGCAGGATATTCCACAGGTCTGGCCTTGGCCCCTGGATCCTGTGATACTTGCTATGGAGCACGTGTTCCAGAATGTTCTCTCCACAGTCTCAGGCTGACAAGATAATGATGCTTGACTTCCTTCAGGGCGATGGCTAGGCAGACAGGGGACAGGATCTTCTGAATAGCTGGAGTATGTCAGCTCTCCAACCTTCCTGGGCCTGTCTAGGACTTGAGATTCCTGCACTAAACTCACTGCTTTCTTCACAGGACATCACACTTATCTCCTCACCTCCTCCTCCTAACAATACACACTTCTAACTCCTCACACGCAGGACCTTCCTGCAGGGGTGTTACCATGGGGACCCAGTGATCAGCTGACTCCTCCCCTTTTCCCAGGCGATGTCCTCCCATTGGACATTTGGTTACTATTCAATCCTATGGGAGGTGTAATGCATGTGTGAGGCTCACTAGGTGGCGCTGTGTTGTGTGAGACTCAGGACCCCCTGCTATGTCACACAGGCTATGAAGCAACAGGAAATAATACAATGCACAGAGATCACCCTCAGCCCAGCCATAGCCAGCTCTGGGATGCCACACATGTAGTACCCGGGTATTGGCCCCACCAATCTCACATGTAGTACCCGAGTATCGGCCCCACCAACCTCACATGTAGTACCTGGGTATCGGCCCCAGCAACCTTACATGTACAGTAGTACCCAGGTATCAGCCCCACCAATCTCACATGTAGTACCCGGGTATCGGCCCCACCAACCTCACATGTAGTACCCTGGTATCGGCCCCAGCAACCTTACATGTACAGTAGTACCCGGGTATCGGCCACACCATCCTCACATGTAGTACCCGGGTATCGGCCCCAACAATCTCACATGTAGTACCCGAGTATCGGCCCCACCAACCTCACATGTAGTACCCAGGTATCGGCCCCACCAACCATACATGTAGTAACAAGGTATCGGCCCCACCAACCTTACATGTAGTACCCAGGTATTGGCCCCACCAACCTTACATGTAGTACCCGGGTATCGGCCCCACCAACCTTACATGTAGTACCCGGGTATCGGCCCCACCAACCTTACATGTAGTACCCGGGGTATCGGCCCCACCAACCTTACATGTAGTACCCGGGTATCGGCCCCACCAACCTTACATGTAGTACCAGGGTATCGGCCCCACCAACCTCACTTGTAGTACCCGGGGATTGGCCCCACCAACTTTACATGTAGTATCCAGGTATTGGCCCCACCAACCATACATGAAGTAACAAGGTATCGGCCCCACCAACCTTACATGTAGTACCCGGGTATCTGCCCCACCAACCTTACATGTAGTACCCGGGTATCGGCCCCACCAACCTCACATGTAGTACCCGGGTATCGGCCCCACCAAACTTACATGTAGTACCCAGGTATCGGCCCCACCAACCTTACATGTAGTACCCGGGTATTGGCCCCACCAACCTCACATGTAGTACCCGGGTATCGGCCCCACCAACCTTACATGTAGTACCCGGGTATCGGCCCCACCAACCTTACATGTAGTACCCGGGTATTGGCCCCACCAACCTCACATGTAGTACCCGGGGATCGGCCCCACCAACCTTACATGTAGTACCCAGGTATCGGCTCCACCAACCATACATGTAGTAACAAGGTATCGGCCCCACCAATCTCACATGTAGTACTCGGGTATTGGCCCCACCAACCTTACATGTAGTACCCAGGTATTGGCCTCACCAACCTTACATGTAGTATCCAGGTATCGGCCCCACCAACCTTACATGTAGTAACAAGGTATCGGCCCCACCAACCTTACATGTACCCAGATATCGGCCCCACCAACCTTACATGTAGTACCCAGGTATCGGCCCCACCAACCTTACATGTAGTACCCGGGTATTGGCCCCACCAACCTCACATGTAGTACCCGGGTATCGGCCCCACCAACCTTACATGTAGTACCCGGGTATCGGCCCCACCAACCTTACATGTAGTACCCGGGTATTGGCCCCACCAACCTCACATGTAGTACCCGGGGATCGGCCCCACCAACCTTACATGTAGTACCCAGGTATCGGCTCCACCAACCATACATGTAGTAACAAGGTATCGGCCCCACCAATCTCACATGTAGTACTCGGGTATTGGCCCCACCAACCTTACATGTAGTACCCAGGTATTGGCCTCACCAACCTTACATGTAGTATCCAGGTATCGGCCCCACCAACCTTACATGTAGTAACAAGGTATCGGCCCCACCAACCTTACATGTACCCAGATATCGGCCCCACCAACCTTACATGTAGTACCCAGGTATCGGCCCCACCAACCTTACATGTAGTACCTTGGTATCGGCCCCACAGCTCACAGGACTGCCGCAGCCATCAGCTCCAACCTTTGTGTGTCCAGCCCACACAACCCTTTCCTTCCCATGATGCTGCCCTTCTGTCTCCTTCCTCTTCCTTCTCCAATCTGCACAGGACATGCTTTGTGGGACTGTAGAAACCGGTGACAGATCCAGCGTGATGAGATAAAGCGCCATGTCTCTGGGCAGTGAACTTCTTCTGGTGGATCTGGGGGGCTAGGAAGATAGCACTCCACCGTTGAGATCCATGTCATGCACAAGATGGTAGCATCCAGCCTCCAGTGGGATAGGTAGCAGGGTCACACATGTGGAGGGTATATGGAGCCACATGCCGGAGGTCAACAACTTCTTACACACTCCCAGGTGGATATTAGTAGTAGTAGTAGTAGTGGTGGAGATGGTGGTAGTAGTAGTACTGGTGATGGTGTTAGAAATAGTGATGATTGTGGTAATAGTAGTAGGAGTAGTAGTCTGATAGTAGTAGTAATGTTGATAGTAGTAGTAGTAGTAGTAGTAGTATTGGTGTTAATAGTAGTAGTAGACGAGGTGATAGTACTAGTATTAGTGGTGGTAATAGTGGTAGAAAAAGTGGTGGTAATAGTAGTATTAGTAGTAGTAGAAGAGGTGATAGTATTAATATTAGCGGTGGTAATAATAGTAGTAGTAGTAGTAGTAGTAGTAGTAGTAATAGTAGAGGTGATAGTACTAGTATTAGCGGTGTAATAGTATTAATAGTAGTAGTGATAGTAGTAGAAGAGGTGATAGTACTAGTATTAGCGGTAGTAGTAGTACAAGAGGCTACAGTACTAGTATTAGTGGTGTACTAGTAGTGATAGGAGTAGAAGAGGCAATAGTACTAGTATTACTGGTAGTAATAGTAGTAGTAGTACAAGAGGCTATAGTAGTAGTAGTAGTAGTAGTAGTAGAGGTGATAGTACTAGTATTAGTGGTGTTATAGTATTAATAGTAGTAGTGATAGTAGTAGAAGAGGCGATAGTACTAGTATTAGCGGTGTACTAGTAGTGATAGGAGTAGAAGAAGCAATAGTACTAGTATTACTGGTAGTAATAGTAGTAGTTGTACAAGAGGCTATAGTAGTAGTAGGTAGTAGTAGAGGTGATAGTACTAGTATTAGTGGTGTAATAGTATTAATAGTAGTAGTGATAGTAGTAGAAGAGGCGATAGTACTAGTATTAGCGGTGTACTAGTAGTGATAGTAGTAGAAGAGGCGATAGTACTAGTATTAGCGGTGATAGTAGTAGAAGAAGTGATAGTACTAGTATTAGCGGTGGTAATAGTGGTATTAGTACAAGAAGCTACAGTACTAGTATTAGTGGTGTACTAGTAGTGATAGGAGTAGAAGAGGTGATAGTACTAGTATTAGTGATGGTAGTAGTGTTGGTAGTAATGTTGATAGTAGTAATATTGGTGGGAGTAGTAGTGGTAGATGTAATGTAGTGTGGCACAGACCCTTCTCACAGAGGGTTAGGTTTATATCAGTTTCTGCAGTTGAGACGCTCTGCTACATGATGTAACTAAGATAATTATTTCATCTCATTATATCTTGTAAGATAGCGCTGAGGCATTAAATCACTTACTGGCTGGCAGCAGCCTCCTCCCCCTTCTCTCTCCATAGACTTCTGTGTGTGAGACTTCATATGCCTATGAGTGCTGTTAGAGATAAGAGTCTGAGTGATGGGAAGAGAGCAGTCTGATACCTGGGGAAGGAAGCATTATTCTGTAAAAAGATATAAAGTTTCTTGTATTGCCCTGTACTGTAATACCTTGAAAACAGCTACAATAAAGGGACTGAGTAAGACTTACATGTAGGGTGAGAGTACCAACCTCTGAAATGTACCTGTGGGGTGAGGTCATGCGGCTATTTATATAACCTGTTACCCCATGGATTGTAGAGGGTGATGGCATGTCAGGAGATGAGAGGATGTCCTCCTCCTCCTCCTCCTCCTCCTCCTCCTCCTCCTCCTCTTCCTCGTCCTCCTCGTCCTACTCCTCCTCCTCCTCCTCCTCGTCCTCGTCCTCGTCCTCCTCGTCCTCCTCGTCCTCCTCCTCCTCCTCGTCCTACTCCTCCTCGTCCTCGTCCTACTCCTCCTCCTCCTCCTCCTCGTCCTCGTCCCTCGTCCTCGTCCTCCTCCTCCCCGTCCTCGTCCTCCTCCTCCTCCTCCTCCTCCTCCTCCTCCTCCTCCTCCTCGTCCTACTCCTCCTCGTCCTACTCCTCCTCGTCCTCCTTGTCCTCATTCATCACAGATATCTAGAACATCAGCCAAAGTGGCTCCAGATCTTCTCGCTGCTCGAGAATTCTGCTCTCTATTCTGTTTGCAAATCTGACACATTTTATCCACCCACTGAAAATTGGAAGTCTAGAAATTTCCATTCCTTTTTATTCCTCAGTTGAAGTGTTTTTACAAAAAGTAACATATCTGGAGGAGATAAGCGGGCGACGTGGGCTGAAAGGAGAATGGCACTTTTGGCAGGAACAGATTGAGGCTTTGTGTTCACATGAATCAGACACGATCCCTCAGGTAATTTCCAAGGGTAAAAACAAGCAAACCCAAACATTACACAAATCTCCGTCCCTTCATCTCCGCTCTTTTTATTTCAGGGTTTTTTTCAGTTTTTTTTATTATTATTTATTTTATTACACGTTACTGTCGGGCTGGAATCTCAGGAGGGTCTTGTTGTATTATTTATAGCACAGTGAACTATTCCTAATGGCGCCTCCCACATGGTGTCCGGAAAATTCTTTGCAAATCTTTTTGTTTTTTTGCAGTTTTACTTTTTCATGCAATATTAAAGCTCTTTTTGACAGGCAAAGTCAGCGGCTGAATCTGACAGGGTGAGGTTTTTTTTGGCTGTATTTCTATATAAAGTTTTCAGTTTTTTTGTTTCGGATTTTTTAATAAGATGTTTTCTAAAAATTCTTTTAGTGCTGAGAAAACAGAACTTTTTGATGTATATTTATGAGGCCTCCCTCAGACTTGTTTTATATTTTCTGGTGTGTTTAAAATTCAATAGAGAAGTCTATGAGAAAAATGTAAAAATAGGGCGTTTGACACAAGCGAACCCAAAAATACTACAAAAACATCCCAATCTATGATGCTGGATTTGTGAATTTACTATAATGGATTATACATTTTAAATTAACATCTGGTTGCAAAATTTTTGAAAAAAAGTCTTCCAGTTTTCACTGCAGTCACCAAAACCAATTGATATATCTTTTCTCCTCTGTATCCCTGCACAGATCATGTGCAGCAACTCATTAGGGGCAATCCAGAGGATGAGAGTAGTAGTTGTAGTTACCGGTGGAGAATACTCTCGGCTGTCTCCTCCAGCCACCTCCTGAGTTGGCTTTTGCTGAGGGGCCTGCAGGGTACCTGATGATGGTGGTTGTTTCTCCAGGGGTGCATCCTATGGTGGTCTTAAGCCTCATAGTCTTTCTACACTGGACATAGAGCATGCCCACTACTCTCCCATACAAGTCACTTAGTCATCCTCCAAAAACTGTTTTCTTATGTTCATGTGACTGCTGTAAAGCAACTCTCTTAACTGCAAGATGGCCGCCGCATTACCATTTACAGAAAGCAAAAACATAATCCTCAATCAGAAAATAAAAACAGCTCAGAAAAAGAATCTGTGGTTTCTATTTAAAGCATTCCCTTTAAAGAGAATATACACATGTGAGAAGTCCACTCATACATGCATTAAAAAGTGTTTTGCTAGGAGGTTGGTCTGCTCAAAGAAGATGGCCATTATATATGGTGAAACTGAAAATCTAGCTCAGGAAATCTAGTCTGGATAAGGGGGGGTCTTCTCGTACAGGTGGTCCTCCCATAGATGTCATCTTCTCAAATAGGTCATCTTTTCTTAGACGTGGTCTATGCATACAAATCATCTTCACATAGAGGTGGTCTTCTTCTATAGGCGTTCCTCTCAAACTGGTCTTCTTCACATAGAGGTGGTCATCTAATAAGGGTGGTCTCATACAGATGGTTTTCTCATACAGGTGGTTTAATACAGGTGGTCTTCTCATACAGGTGGCCTTCTCATATAGATGGTCTTCTCATAAAGGTGGTCTCATACAGGTGGTTTTCTCATATAGATGGTCTTCTCATAAAGGTGGTTTTCTCATACAGGTGGTCTCATATAGGTGGCCTTCTCATACAGGTGGTCTCCTCATACAGGTGGCCTTCTCATACAGGTGGTCTCATACAGATAGCCTTCTCATACAGGTGGTCTTCTCATACAGGTGGTCTCATATAGGTGGCCTCATACAGGTGGTCTTCTCATACAGGTGGTCTCCTCATACAGGTGGCCTTCTCATACAGGTGGCCTTCTCATACAGGTGGTCTCATACAGATAGCCTTCTCATACAGGTGGTCTCATATAGGTGGCCTTCTCATACAGGTGGTCTTCTCATACAGGTGGTCTCCTCATACAGGTGGCCTTCTCATACAGGTGGCCTTCTCATATAGATGGTCTTCTCATATAGATGGTCTTCTCATATAGATGGTCTTCTCATATAGATGGTCTTCTCATAAAGGTGGTCTCATACAGGTGGTTTTCTCATATAGATGGTCTTCTCATACAGGTGGCCTTCTCATACAGGTGGTCTTCTCATACAGGTGGCCGTCTCATACAGGTGGTCTCATACAGGTGGCCTTCTCATACAGGTGGTCTCATATAGGTGGCCTTCTCATACAGGTGGTCTTCTCATACAGGTGGCCTTCTCATACAGGTGGCCTTCTCATACAGGTGGCCTTCTCATACAGGTGGTCTTCTCATACAGATGGTCTCATACAGGTGGTCTCATATAGGTGGTCTCATACAGGTGGTCTTCTCATACAGGTGGCCGTCTCATACAGGTGGCCTTCTCATACAGGTGGTCTTCTCATACAGGTGGCCTTCTCATACAGGTGACCTTCTCATACAGGTGGTCTTCTCATACAGGTGGTCTTCTCATACAGATGGTCTCATACAGGTGGTCTCATATAGGTGGCCTTCTCATACAGGTGTTTTTTTGGTTTCAGTACAAATAAATGCACCATGATGAATGAATGACTTGGTGCTGGTGCTAGGATAGTTTTGCTGCTTATATTTTTTAACCTATTCAGATCTTTATTTAAATTTGTAATCCACTAGAAAGCCCCTTGAACTACTTTTTTTACCCCCCCCCCCCCATGGCACACTACCTAATTTATTACCCCTGGGGTCACTAATTTTCCCTGATTTGCCAGATGTCTTGTTTTCCAGATTTTGGCGGGTCCAGAGAATAACTTTAATCAATTATTGAATCTCCTAAACTCACCCAACACAAATCTGAAACCGATGGTCGTGAATGGCAAACTGAATCCAAAACAACAAAAATCGCGTTCACTCTCTGTCCGCTGTCTTTTACATTACTCGTTTTAGTGCAAATTCCACTAGAGGATAGGATTACTTTTAATGAAGGACAAACGTGTTTCCGATGAGAAGAGACTCTACGTTACCATGACAACTGCAGACTGGAATATCCACTGCATATGAGAGCAGTGGCAGTGCGCAGTATATATGTATGTATGTATATATATATATATATATATATGTACACAAGTATGTCCTTCCTTCACTAGTATACACATATATGTCCATACAAAGGATTCCACCCGCTCTGGGATTTGTCTTTGCTGAGCATTGTTTTGGGCACTCAATAAAACAGAAGAGACTGCTCCCCCTGAGTGACCACCGCGGCCACCATCACCACCACTGCTACTTACATTGCTTGTCTACAAGCTGGATAATAAGTTTTTGATAACAATCGACAAACATGAGACCTTTCTGCCGTAAAATGAATTTGTGAAGAGCTGTAAATGGTCAAGACACAGAAAACCCGCGCCGAATGTGAATGTGTTCACTGCTTCAGTCCTGCAGCATTACAAAGCCATAGGATCTTCTGCTCTACGCGATTGTCATTTAGCCACATGACTTAGGAACAGCTTGTACCTCCTCATTTGTTGTAGCTTCTCACTTGCTGTAAGTTCTTGATTGTTGTAGCTTCTCGATTGTTGTAGCTTCTCACTTGTTGTAGGTTCTTGGTTGTTGTAGCTTCTCGCTTGTTGTAGGTTCTCACTTGTTGTAGGTTCTTGGTGGTTGTAGCTTCTCGCTTGTTGTAGGTTCTCACTTGTTGTAGGTTCTTGGTTGTTGTAGCTTCTCGCTTGTTGTAGGTTCTTGATTGTTGTTCCTTCTCACTTGTTGTTCCTTCTCGCTTGTTGTTCCTTCTTGCTTGTTGTACCTTCTCGATTCTTGAAGCTTCTCGCTTGTTGAACCTTCTCAATTGTTGTAGCTTCCCTATTGTTGTAGCTTCTCAAAGGTTGTAGCTTCTTGTGATGATGAGACCCTCAATTTATGTATCTTTCTTGGAAGTGTGTTTTTACTTGCTCATGTCAGTCCTTCCCCCACTTGTTGGAATGTGGTGCTTAAGTGAGGTTACACCGCTGGACACTATGCCTCACTGGTTTTTATCCCTGGCTGGGGGGGAGGTGAAGGGTGGGGCTGAAGAGGGTCTGACACTGAGGTAGAGTGAGTTTTCTGGGGTCTTTTGTGTGGAGCCGGAATGAGACACAGCTAAGACAGAGCTGGGGGCTCAGGTATTACTCTATATTTTATTCCCATTTTTTGTTTTATGTGCCATATCATCGCGCTTTTGCTTGTATGTTTATGCTTGATCATATTAATATTGTATATTTCTGTATATGCTATTAATTAGTACCGACCCACTTGGGTTATTAAATATATAAAATTTATGCAGCTCGTTTCATTCTATCCTATGACCCGGTCTACTCATGGTGTGTGAGTGGGAGGTTAAGAAAGAAGGTTGATCGCAGGTACGCCAAGAGGCTTGGCAAGGCGATATTCTTCACACTTCTTCATTTCAAGACTCCAGATCATGACCTCATGTGATTAAAGGGTGTGCTACAAATTCTACTTTCTAGAAGAGCATCAATACAACCCCATGGGCCACAGGACTCTGCATCAGGAGCTGGGGGGTCTGTGGTAGAAATATTCTAATTCAGGGGCAGATACTGCTACATGGAGAGGGGTGTGACTGTATTGTAGGCGGGGCTTCCTCTCCTTTGCTTGCATGGATCTTACTAAGAATCAAACACTGGGCAAAGGAAATCCATAGTCTGAGTGAGGGAGTATCAAATCAGCACCAGGGGTGTAGCTAGTGCTGCTGGTGGGGCAGTTGCCATCTACCCACTCTGTCTCAGCCATGGTATTTAGATACAGGACGTGCATGCTGACAAACTCCAATATGGCTGTGTAAACATAGATCAGGTCTGTAATCTATGCACCAGGTGAAGGGAAGCCTAGTACTACTCTGATCTTAGAGATGGGATGGGTCAAGTCAGCTCTTTCTCATCTCTTAATATCTGCCTCTCAACAATGATTGACAACCAACCTTGAGCACTGACCGTGGTGGACCACCATGTGTTACCTCAGTGTAGAGAACAATAAAACCCATGATATAATGGATGACTATCTTGAAGAAAATGTAATATATCTGCATGCCCTGCAAGTGGCGCTCTAAAAGCAGAGGATGAAACAGATTTGGGACCCATAGCAAGAGCCAAAATGAGAGCCTACTTCACAATGACTGCTAAAAGTTAGGGTGGCTGAATACCCCTTTAATAGTCACATGATGTAGCACCATATTTCTCAGCATTGCTTATACACTATGTCACCAATGGGCCGGGTTCTGACCACCAGGGCGGCACTGATCCTTAGAATTAAGGGTCTATAGCAAGAGTTAAATGATGTGGATCCATTGCAGGTTATCCGCACACAGCTCAGAAACACTGGTAATGGGGTCTCTGAGGGTGGACCCCCACTAAGGGACATAACAATGGGCTGCAGCCTGTCTAAACTTCTAAGAGGCTCTCCCACCCCCAAGCATTTGCCTAACCTTTGTGAATGTTAATGAGGTCCCATGATGGGAGAAGCAGAGAATGTTTCAGACCCCAGACCAGACATCTAAATTAATCAGACTCCACAGTAATTCAGATCCCAAATCCAACCCTAATGTACTTCAGACCTCAGAACAGACTCCAAAAGCAATTCGAACCCCAAATCAGAACCAAAAATAATTCAGACCACAAATCAGACTCCAAAATAATTTATACCCCAGATCAGATACTGAAGTGATTCAGACCCCAGATCAGACAATAAGAGTCCTTTTCATGACTTTATCATTTCAGATTATTTTCTGATTCTTGCAATCTTCCTCTTTGCAGACCTCGGCCTTGCCCTGTATTTCCTTGTGTAGATGATCAGATAGAGAGCGTGCACAATTCCTGCTTGATACATAACATGCAGTAATTTCCGGGCAGCGTCAGGTATTTGTGCAGACTTCTGATTATTCTAACATGGCGGCGTCTGTGACTGACGAATATGAGAACATCTGTCTGCGGCGTTATCAGGGCAGCGGCACAGAGGGCGCCCACTGAGAGGCTCAAGGTCCTAATTTCTCTGCTCTGCTGTCATGAATGATAAGCGGGAAACTTTATACAGATGAAGAATCTGACCAAAGAGCTTCACATAAAGGCAAAAAAAAAAAAAAGAAAGTAAATGCCCCCAGCACTTCCTGCGTCTCTAATGGGCAGACAATAAAGCTGCAGATATTTGTGGAATATCAAGAGGTTTACACAACTTTATTATATAGAAACTTTATTTTGGTTCTTTGGATGTTTTCTGATACATAATTTAGTTTGTGTTTTACCTGCTGTAAATCCAATGTATGACGAATAGAGAAGAGGTCATCAAATGTACAGCACAGGCGGATAAACCACTGGCATGGCGGTAAGATAGGTGATCTGACCTTAGGTGGCCTTGTCTCAGAGGTAAGCAAATGGTTCAAACCAAATCAGGTTAGACTCAAATTTTCTGAAAGTTTTTAGTTTTACTCAAACTTCAAAATTTCGGAGTTTGACAACCACAATTTACAATTATTCTTTGACATCACTTCAGACACCAGAATATAATAAGTGGAGACCCATGAGATGGCCAGAATAATAATAAACACAGATAATCATCTTCTCTCACCTCTCCTGGGCTTCCTCCTGGTGTCTGTCACTCCCTTGAGGTCTTCTTCTGGCCTACCGGGTGCAATATCAGGCCTGAGGGGAGTGCTGAGACCTGTGATTGGGCCTAAGGAGTCAAAGAGGGTCAACAATGCCATGACACTCACATAAAAGAGTACAATTACAATGTAACTGCTATAAAACTGCTCTAATGTATAAGAATATAACTACTATAATACTGCTCCTATGTACAAGAGTATAACTACTATAATACTACTCCTATGTACAAGAATATAACTACTATAATACTGCCCCTATGTACAAGAATATAAATACTATAATACTGCTCCTATGTACAAGAATATAACTACTATAATACTGCTCCTATGTACAAGAAAATAACTACTATAATACTGCTCCTATGTACAAGAATATAACTACTATAATACTGCTCCTATGTACAAGAATATAACTACTATAATACTGCCTCCTATGTACAAGAATATAACTACTATCATACTACCTCCTATGTACAAGAATATAACTACTATAATACTACTCCTATGTACAAGAATATAACTACTGTAATACTGCTCCTATGTACAAGAATATAACTACTATAATACTGCCCCTATGTACAAGAATATAACTACTATAATACTATTACTATGTACAAGAATATAACTACTATAATACTGCCCCCTATGTACAAGAATATAACTACTATAATACTACTCCTATGTACAAGAATATAACTACTGTAATACTGCCCCTATGTACAAGAATATAACTACTATAATACTACTCCTATGTACAAGACTATAACGACTATAATACTGCTCCTATGTACAAGAATATAACTACTATAATACTACTCCTATGTACAAGAATATAACTACTATAATACTACCTCCTATGTACAAGAATATAACTACTATAATACCACTCCTATGTACAAGAATATAACTACTATAATACTGCCCCTATGTACAAGAATATAACTACTATAATACTACTCCTATGTACAAGACTATAACTACTATAATACTGCTCCTATGTACAAGAATATAACTACTATAATACTGCCCCTATGTACAAGAATATAACTACTATAATACTGCTCCTATGTACAAGAATATAACTACTATAATACTGCTCCTATGTACAAGAATATAACTACTATAATACTACCTCCTATGTACAAGAATATAACTACTATAATACTGCTCCTATGTACAAGAATATAACTACTATAATACTGCTCCTATGTACAAGAATATAACTGCTATAATACTGCTGCTATGTACAAGAATATAACTACTATAATACTGCCTCCTATGTACAAGAATATAACTACTATAATACTACCCCCATGTACAAGATTATAACTACTATAATACTCCTATGTACAAGAATATAACTACTATAATACTACTCCTATGTACAAGAATATAACTACTATAATACTGCTCCTATGTACAAGAATATAACTACTATAATACTACCTCCAATGTACAAGAATATAACTACTATAATACTGCTCCTATGTACAAGAATATAACTACTATAATACTGCTCCTATGTACAAGAATATAACTGCTATAATACTGCTGCTATGTACAAGAATATAACTACTATAATACTGCCTCCTATGTACAAGAATATAACTACTATAATACTACCCCTATGTACAAGAATATAACTACTATAATACTCCTATGTACAAGAATATAACTACTATAATACTACTCCTATGTACAAGAATATAACTACTATAATACTGCTCCTATGTACAAGAATATAACTACTATAATAGTACCTCCTATGTACAAGAATATAACTACTATAATACTACTCCTATGTACAAGAATATAACTACTATAATACTGCTCCTATGTACAAGAATATAACTACTATAATACTGCCCCCTATGTACAAGAATATAACTACTATAATACTGCTCCTATATACAAGAATATAACTACTATAATACTGCCCCTATGTACAAGAATATAACTACTATAATACTGCTCCTATGTACACGAATATAACTACTATAATACTACCTCCTATGTACAAGAATATAAATATTATAATACTGCTCCTATGTACAAGAATATAACTACTATAATACTGCTTCTATGTACAAGAATATAACTACTATAATACTTCTCATATGTACAAGAATATAACTACTATAATACTGCTTCTATGTACAAGAATATAACTACTATAATACTTCTCATATGTACAAGAATATAACTACTATAATACTACCTCCTATGTACAAGAATATAACTACTATAATACTGCACCTATGTATAAGAGTATAACTACTATAATACTGCTCCTATGTACAAGAATAAAACTACTATAATACTGCCCCTATGTACAAGAATATAACTACTATAATACTACTCCTATGTACAAGAATATAACTACTATAATACTACCTCCTATGTACAAGAATATAAATACTATAATACTACCTCCTATGTACAAGAATATAACTACTATAATACTGCACCTATGTATAAGAGTATAACTACTATAATACTGCTCCTATGTACAAGAATAAAACTACTATAATACTGCCCCTATGTACAAGAATATAACTACTATAATACTACTCCTATGTACAAGAATATAACTACTATAATACTACCTCCTATGTACAAGAATATAAATACTATAATACTACCTCCTATGTACAAGAATATAACTACTATAATACTGCTCCTATGTACAAGAATATAACTACTATAATACTACCTCCAATGTACAAGAATATAACTACTATAATACTGCTCCTATGTACAAGAATATAACTACTATAATACTGCTCCTATGTACAAGAATATAACTGCTATAATACTGCTGCTATGTACAAGAATATAACTACTATAATACTGCCTCCTATGTACAAGAATATAACTACTATAATACTACCCCTATGTACAAGAATATAACTACTATAACTACTCCTATGTACAAGAATATAACTACTATAATACTACTCCTATGTACAAGAATATAACTACTATAATACTGCTCCTATGTACAAGAATATAACTACTATAATAGTACCTCCTATGTACAAGAATAAAACTACTATAATACTGCCCCTATGTACAAGAATATAACTACTATAATACTACTCCTATGTACAAGAATATAACTACTATAATACTACCTCCTATGTACAAGAATATAAATACTATAATACTACCTCCTATGTACAAGAATATAACTACTATAACACTACCTGCGATGTACAAGAATATAACTACTATAAATACCTGCTATGTACAAGAAT